>PVIW01006080.1:0-93824 GCA_004026585.1 Noctilio leporinus
ATGAAAGAAGGGAGATTAAGAAAAATTATTCAAAGTGTCCTCTGTAGCTTCTTAGAATTTTAATATGCAAAATTGATGGGGAAAAATTCAGAGATAACAGTAGAAAATGATGCTAGGATATTTGGATTTAATAATTTGGATATTTTAATATTTTAATAATTTAATTGGAATATTTAATATGGGTAAGTGGGTTTGGGTATATTCATGGAGTGTCTTGAAAGCCACACCAGAAACTATAATTTGATTCTTGAACCAACATATTTGAACAAGTAAGTATAGTTAAATAACATCTTTTCCTTTACCGAGACTATTTTCCTTACTTTAATTTTAAAACTAATAATCCTGTTAAAAACACCTAACAACTCCATTTTCTACTCACATGTGCAAATTAAGAAA
This sequence comes from Noctilio leporinus, assembly GCA_004026585.1. Classification (NCBI taxonomy): domain Eukaryota; kingdom Metazoa; phylum Chordata; class Mammalia; order Chiroptera; family Noctilionidae; genus Noctilio; species Noctilio leporinus. The sequence continues at coordinate 397 of PVIW01006080.1, forward strand.
CCACATATATTAACATGTATTACAAAATCCAGCGATGCATTACAGAATGCTTGTGAAAATTATTTTGTACCCATACAATGCTAGTTCAACCATTCTTTCACAAGCTTTCTGATCATGAGAAGTGGAGCCATAAAACATTGTTAAATGCTTTATAAAAATATATCCCCTGACTTGAGGATGTGATATTATCAGAGCCCCCAAGTTTGTTTGAAGTCACGACCAACCATCCTTCCTAACTTCCTTGCTACTGCATAACAAACACGGGCTGATCCCCCATCCAGTAAACACTCAGCGGAAAGAAAACAGCTGGTCTATGAAAGAGAAGCTTCCTCACACATTGCAAGTTAACTTCCGATTAGATGCATCCCTAGATTATGCCAACCCACAATGTTTCTGGCTTGAATATAAAACATATTGAGTGCTCGGGAAGGAATATTTGCTTCCGAAAGCCAGGCTCATTGTTCAGCCTGGTAGAAAGGCGGTTCATCTCCTCGGGGCTCCCTCGGGCTCATGGAATAAAAGCGAGTTGTGCATCATTGGTTTGCTGCCGGCTCTCAGACCATATCACGCTGCCTGTGTCATGCTCTCCGTTCAGCAGATGGAAAATATTGCCTTGCAGCTCAGTGCCAGGAAGGGAGGCTCATTGGGAGAGGTGAACAGAGGCCCAGAGAGGCGGACAGGCTGTGTACATTCCCGGGAGGGGTCAACGGTCAGGCTAAGTTGGAGTTGACTGAGGCCAGACAGAGAGAAATGGCCGAGCTGCCTTAGTGATTGATGATCAGTGGAATGCAAAGGAAGGAGAGAAAGCGAGCGTTGCAGGACGGAACACATGTATTAACAGTGACTCTCACAACTCATTCTGACGATGACATACCGCGTGGCTCTGAGCAAAAGCCATCCATCTGGGGTTGGGAATAGCTGGCAAGCCGACAGAACACTCCCCAAAAATAAAGCCGTGCATTACAACCACGGAAGTGCTTTGGGAATTTTGTTTCTTCTTTCAGCCGTCTCACTCTGCATCTCAAGCCACCCGTCGAGAGACAACTGGGGAAGGGCAGTACCGCTCGCTCTGGAGTTTACGGAGCTTGCGTCTCTTTCCGCAGCTACACTTTTGCATTTTCCGGTTTGATTTTCCTCCCTTAGCACTTCAGGCCCTATCAGCCCTCCCAAAATTGGTCAGAGAAGCGCAGACCGAATGAAACAATGTGTTTGGTCTCATGCGAACCTGGATGTTAGTGCTGGGATGCGTACTCAGCTTCATGGAGGAAAACACCAGGGACTTGGCTCAGGGAGAGAAGATGCTTCACGCAGTTCATGAAGACGCGTTCCTGGCTCATTATGGCCTTAGCACTGAGGCATCCCCAGACTGCTTTCAGGGCCAAGTGTAGGACAGGGACGTCAAATTCAGGTGGCTGCCTAAAATATCTGAGCATCCTAATAATGCCCAGGAAGACATCGGTGTTTTCTTTTGGTAGAATGGGTTTGTAAACTTTGGATGACTTTTGTAACAAGATAGAAGGTAGATGGATAATGAATAGATATATAGATGTAAAGATGATAGATGGGTATAGATCGGTAGATTGATAGGTATAAAGGTGATGGATAGCTAGGTGGACAAATAAAGATAATCTTTTCTCTCATAATACTGGAAGCTAACATTCCGTACATGTTTACCAGATATCAAATACTTCACCTTTATGTTTGTATCTTTGTAAAGTAGGCTCCTTTCCTGGCTACCTCCTTTTGGGTATGGAAATTGAGATAGTTTCAAAGTCACACCATCAGTATATGGCAGAATTAATTAACCCATTCCAGCAGAAGCCAAAAACCCATGCTCTTAACTGCTGTACCAGGCAGGCTTTCAATGGCTAAAGGGATCAGAATATGAATCTGGGAAAGGGGTTGGGGATTGAGAAATACCCATTGGTAGTTACAAAACAATTCATGAGGATGTATAGTACAGCATAGGAAATGTAGCCAATAATATTCTAATAACTGTATGGTGCCAGTTGGGTCCTGGAAATATCAGGAGCAACACTTTGTAAAGCATGTAATTTTAAAACCAATGTGCTGCCTGCCTGAAACTCATGCAAAATAATACTGAATATAAACTATAATTGAAATTTTTTAAATTTTTAATTAAAAAAAGAATATGAATCTAAGTTCAATCACGTTAAAGCCTCATGAACATTTTCTGTCTTGCGACCTGAAGGATTCATATTATTGTGTTTCTACAGTGCTCAGGAGATCAATTAAGAAAATGTGGCCACTGAGTCTGAGACAGGACAACATTGTACATTTTAGTCAGAGTTTTTCAGCCCAGCTTTCTCAGCCCCAGGCCCGATGCAGTAATTACCCAGTTTAATCTTTGCTCTTCAACATTCATGGTCTTTGACTTTCTTTGTAGTTAGTTGGTCGGTCGCAACAAGTCACCTCATTGTAGTCAGTGCAAACAGTTTAATCTTTAATAATAAGATACTTCAATCAAGCACAGAAAAGTTTGTGTAGGTTTAAAAAATATTTACAGGTCTGGTCCAATATTATAGTCAGTAACTATTTTGTTTTAAAGTGTAAACGATTCAAAATACACTCATAACTAGAATTGTAAAAAGATTTGGATTTGCCTTTGGTACACTAACCTATTGGTATATCCCACCATTTGGGGCAAGAGCATGCACATAGCAGTATATTGACACTGGCAACAAAATAAGTAAACATAGCCATCACTATGGTTACAAGGAAAAATCTCCATTATGTTAGTTTGAGTGATGGATAATTTTGTATCAGAAACTGCATGGATTGAAGGAAAACAGTAATCACAGGCGTGGGGCCAGGTCTCAAAGAAACCCAAAGCTATGGCACCGTGACACACAGGGAACCAATGTAGAAGGTTAGCTCAGCATGTCAGGTGTCTTCACCTGGCTGGAGGACTTGTCCGGCTGCTAAGAGCAGGGATTCACTTTAGTTGACCATTCTGCCAAGTTCTCCCAATGCCCTGGGCCTCCATGCTTTCATCTTGTTTCTGCTCCTGTGCTTGAACGTCTCACTGTAGCTCAAGCACAAATTCCCTCCCTCTTCTAATGCATCATCTATTTATTTAAGCAACCAGGTTGCTTTCCTATTTTGCAAGCAGACAGTGTCTTCAGCTTTATGTTGTAGATAAAAATATAAGTGTTATCAACTCAGATCTTTCTGAAATTACCTGGATCTTGCTTTTTTGACAAGCAAGAGGAGAAGACATTTTTGTGTTTTGTTTTGTTTTTTAATGCAGTTAGAAGACAACAAATCACCTGGAAATAGACAACTCCCAGGTGGATCAATTCAAAGTTTTGAACACATCCTGGTTCTTGCTTGGTGTCACTATAATGTTCTGTTTTCCGCCGCTGTTCAAAGCACCTGTTCTTTCACAGACACCCATAAAGCAGAAGAAAGAAAAAAGGTATCTAAAGAGTTAGGTGTTCCACCCTGACTGGTGTGACTAAGTTGGTTGGGAGCTGTCCTACAGAGCAGAATGTCAACTCCAGGTCAAGGCACCTGCCTAGGTTGTGGTGTGGGTCCCTGGTTGCATGGGTCCAATAGGCAACTGTTGATGCTTCTTGCCCTCTCATTCTTCCTTTCTTCACCTTTCTCTAGTAAATAAATCAATATTGAATTAATAAATTAACCAATATTTAATTCAATATTTTAAAAGGGATTCAAACCTCAGTGAACCATATTTCAGAATATTACATGAAAACAACAATAATAAATATACTTCATAGTTAGGCATATTTTATTTTCTTAGCTTAATTTTGAAAAGTGAAATCCATGCTTGGATTGCTGATTTATGAAAAGACATTAAACTCCAAATCTCTCTTACTCATTCACAGGAAACTTCTTTATTAGAAAATACTATGTCAAGTCATGTGTTAGATAAAAATAATTTCCTGTTTTGTCTTAGAAACATTCAACTTGAAAAAAACCATTATCATATTTTTAAATCAGTTTTCACATTAACCTTCAAGTTTTGAAAAAAGGCCCCCATCTGTTGAGATGTCTGCAAGTAGGAAGGTGGGTGAAATAAGAGAGAAATTTCATGGTGTGACTATAGCCAAATGTTGCATTTAACATTATTCCTAAAACATCTTTTTTGGCTTAGAATATCTAGATAGCTGATACCAACCTCTTCGTGCTACCCCTTTAGAGAACACACAGTAATATTGAAATGGGACAATAATTATCTTGGTCAGAATTTGTTGCCTAGAACCCAAACGTATAATACTGGATTTATTATTTTCAGAAGTAAAGGAATCAAGCTTTGTAGTCCAATAAAGTAAAAGAGTCACTAAGCATAAATAAAATAGGCCATTATATAGACATGAAGCATATTCAAGTGAAGCATTAATACCTAGTATCAACACATGAGCAACAACATATATTATTAATAAAATGTAATCATATGTTTTCAGGGTAGCGCTTACCATGAGACAAAGTTTCTCACAAGTTAACTTTTCGTGACTCCCTCTCAATGGAATTAACTTTCCCACATATTTAAACACACACACACACACACACACACATATTTTTGTGAATATGTGCCATTTCCCTCTCTCACTTAAGTTTTGATTTACTTCACTTGGAAGAGAATTTTTTCAATACACCAGATAAGTTTAAAATAGAAATCATTTGGGGGAGGAAATTAATAAATAAATTCACAGTCCTAGTAGTAGTAAAGGGGAAATTTTTTAATTTATGGAAATACTATTTGTAAACTGAAAGAAATGTCAGTGCATTTTTTTCTCACACTCTGTTGTAACTTGTAGCAAAATTTTACCTAGAATTTTTGATAGAATGGATAAGTCTGAATGAGAGAAGAAAAGTGGTACTGAATGAATTAACATATTCCTTTTGAATGCATTCTCTTCTAGAACTAGTCATTTTTTATAACATTTTCAGAAGGAAATAAGGAAAAGAACAAACAATGTTTCTGCAATTTCCTTTCGTTTTGTTTTCACGACTTCTTACACTCTGTATCTTTGCTCTACATAATGCTTTCTCTATATTGTCTCTTCTAAATACGTTATTCAAGCTAAAAATAAAAATCAGTCTGAAGATTTAAAAACAGATGTCACATCTATGTTTCCTCGGTTGCTAAATAACAAAGTTAAGCGTAATGTATTATTAGCATGTGTTTTTAACATTGACCATATTGTTGTACTCACTTGCTCCTAATACTTTTCTATTTCTTTTCTTAAACTGAAAACTTTGTGTGGTACTTGTGCATATGCAAAAATAGAAATCTAAAAGAAGTAAGCAAAGGGTTCTATGCATGAGTAATTATTGAAATAATAGCTAATAACTAGAATTTTTAGGGTATAGTGAGAGTTAGAATTAATGTCTATAATTGAAAAATTATGGGCAGCAAGACTATTACCTACTTCCCGCTATCTCTTGACCTAAAAATAGTAACATATTTAGAAAGCTATGTAATTAAAGGGGAACTAAAGGGTAAAACTTGCACTAGAAAGCAATAGCAATACCCATTGCAGCATTATGTTATGGTGTGAGTGGGCTGCTCACATCCTGTGTCCCTGGGTCCTCACTTCTTTTCTTTGCGTAGAACAACATTAATCAGTTCTGTACAGAAAGTCTGATATTGGCAACAGATTCAATACATCTCCACCTTGCTAAGGTGAAGATGAAAAATAGGAGGTTGAGGTACAGTTCCTCCAAGACTTTCCCATATTATATGTTGAAACTAGTAACTTGGGGTCACTGTAGTTTAAAAAATAGTAAAATCTATGTGACAAATTCATTGCCTTCTGAGAGAAAAGAAAAGCAGGTGATAACCAATATAAAATGAAGGCATTAAAGGCAGGGGTGATTAAGTCACTTCTATTAAGAAATAAAAGAGTAACACATAGCAAACTTCTGGACACCATAGTTAATCTGCAAGACTACAAGCAGACGAACATGGTTTAATTTAGCAAATGAATGGCTTGAGTTTTCCATCCTCTTCCTCCCATTGTCAACATCATCTGTGATGTCAAAGAACAATAACAATGTCAGTGATGACAAATTTAGCAGGATTCAAAAATACTAATTAGCAAAATTACTTAAAATAGTTTTTAGATCTTCTAAGATTTGCTGTGAAAGCATACAAGGTTGGTGGTGTCAGGTCCTGAGGCCTTGAGAGCTTTCGGACCAGTAGGTTCTGATGGTGGGCAGGCCCTAGCCCAGTGATAGACATGGACTTACGTGGAGCCTTCAGGAGACTGGACATGCTTTATTGCAGGTGGCAGCAGGCAAACAAGCACCCTGGACAGCAGGAGTGCTAGCTTCCAGCAGGGCAGGGTTATATACCCATTGGAACAAAGAGGGCTGTAAGTACCTTAGAACACAGAGGCAGTGTACCCCAAGGCAACACCTGCTGGCTCAGGGTAGCTATGTTGGTTGCCCCTGGGCTCTGTGTTCCAGGCTCTGGGATAAGATTAGCTTCAAGGCTCGCTAGTTGGCAGACCCCAGCGGAAGGGCCAGCCATATACAGGGAGGGATGGGGGACCAGCCCCCCACAAATACCAACAGACGGTGATACCTAACCTAGAAAGAAAAGCAAATTATCCAATCAAGATGTCCAGATGAAAGCAGAAACTGAAGATAGTGTTGCTATTAAATCTACAAGATGGAAAATACTGACATATTTAAAGATACCCAAACTTTTAAAAGAATCCTTCCACTTTTATATTAGGATGATGACATATTGTTTAGATGAGCTGTTTTCAGACCAGCAGTATGAGCATCCTTTGGGAATGTGTTAGAAATGCCAGGTTTTTTGTTAGTTGGTTTTTGTTGGTTGGTTTTTAAAGATTTTAGTTACTATTTTTAGAGAGAGGGGAAGGGAGGGAGGCAGAGAGGAAGAGAGACATCAATGTATTGGTTGCCTTTCACCTGCCTCCAGCTATGGACCTAGCTGGAGACCTGGCTTGCAACCTGGGGAAATAGCAGTTTTTAAACCCATCCCAACCTTCTGACTGAAACACTGTAAGGTACACCCCAGCAACCTATGTTTTTACAAGCCCTACAGGTGACAGGAACATGGCAATTTAAACCACTGGTTTACCTGCAGCCACAAAGGAAACTAAATTACTATTTTCAAATTGTAAAAGGACACTAACAAAGGGAGGGACATCTCACAACACTAACTAAGGTTATGAACAAATTTTCCCAAAGAATAAGGAGATACTGTGTTAAATGCCAATAGCACCTTAATCACAGTGTTGTTTACAATGCTTATAACATACTTTTCTGTATATTACCTAGTTGATTGACCAGCTAACGCCGCCCCTAGATTATTTGTCAAAATATATCTTTATCACAGGTCAATTTTCTAGAGATATTAAATTGTAACAGGTGCTGAATATCAGAAAATAATGTATACAGATTAGGGATAAAATGACACAACAGGAAAGGAAAAAACTGCAGGAAAATGTGAAAAAAAAAAACACCAAAAAGGTAATGCTACTTTTCAGAGAAGTACAAGCCAAAGATAACTGTTGCTTTTTATCTGCTATTTTCTTTTTCACTTTTCTAGTCTTTATATCAGGACACCTGAAATTCCACTCAGGAATACTGTATAACTTTTCCACAATAAGAAAAAAATCATTATAACCACAGTACTAATTTTATGTGAACTACCTCCTTCATAAGGAGATTTCTGAATGAAGCTTTAATGTTTGCAAATATTTTTAGCTCCGTGGCCTATTCGTTAGCCCTGGGAGGTGGGTATTTAATCTGTCAAACGTCTGTAAAACACCAAAAGCAGGATGGCCTTTGACCCGGGTCACTAAAATGGTACTCCATTCTGGTGACTTTTTGATTTCACCCAGCAGGTCCCGTACATTTGTACTGCGCCTTACGAAGCATTCAGACTAAGTATGATCTTTGACTTCTGGCCACCTGTGTCCCATACCTTTTGTGTGAAAGAAATAAATGACAGGGTTGGAGGCTAAGGCCAGCTTTCCTTTTTTATTCAGTTGTATTGCTAGCTGAATTGAATGCCCCATGTGGGTGCTTTAATTTATAGTATTTTTTTTTTTTTTACTGTTATAACTTGTAGCAATGCATGTGTTACTGACAAATTATCTTAGCATGCTGTGTTACAAATGAAGTCTATTCTTTGGGAAGTAGGTATGTCAATCTGAGAAATAACCTAACATATTGCATGCACACATACATATGTATCTTTAATTACTGCATGTGTTTTCCATATTAATGTCATCGTCATTGTTTTTAAGTCCAGAATCTTTGACATTTTTGGAATGCTTTCCATGGGCTTACAAATGAGTTTTATATATCACTAATCCAGACTCTATCCTGAGGATAACATTTGGAGATTCTATTATGAACTGTCCTTTTAAGAGTTTTGTAATAATCAACAACAAAAGACCTCACTAACAAGGCATAAAATCTCAGTTCTCTTCCACTTCCTAATAGTCATTCAAGAGAGAATTATGGCATGTCCACTATGTACCAAGAATTATGCCAGGCACTGCAGAAAAGATAAAGATGAGTTTCTTCCTTCCAAGAGTCTGACAAAGGAACTAAGACAGATGCACAAATAACTAGGGCATAAGGTCAGGTTGCCCAAGTTCCAAACCAGAGGGGTAACCAATAGCTCCTGAAGGCTTGGCTGGAAAAAGATGAAGAGAAGAAGCTTTCTGGAGGAGGGGAGGTCATCTATTTTTTGGGAAGTAGGTACGTCAATCTGAAAAAAAATCATGATTTCAATGATTTCAACAAATATAAATAGACAACATAATCCAGGGAAGAGTAAATAGCATGAATTATTAAACAGGAAAAAAAAAATTGGGCTGTTAAGGAAATACCAAGTTGCCTAAACTAAATGGATAATGAGACAAGGAAGAAAAGTGGTGAAAAATATGGAGAGATCTGGATGGTGGGGAATGTTGAAGGGCATGCTCAGAAATTTTAACTTTATAGCAGTAAGTTGGGAGGTGTCATATTTTTTAAGCAGGGGAATAAATTTTGACTAGAAATTTAAAAGTTAGATTGTACAAGTAGAAAAGACCCTCCTTGCCAATCATGTAGAGTTGATTTCTCTTTTCAAACCTTAAACTTGTAAGTGAAATGAATAAACATGTTTCTTCTTCTTTTGTGCCTCAGTTTCCTTACCTGGAAAAATTAGGAATAATTACTTTAATGTCAGAACCCATGAACCTATTTAGAAAATGCATGCAATGCATCCTATTCGAGCATTTAGGCCACTCTAGGTGAAGAAAACCTTTGCCATGTTCTCCAGGGGTTTAATGAATAGAGGGACTTGAAGACTGGAAGTACGCAAATAAAATGTAACTATGAGTCAAGGTGGTAACAGAATCTTAATATTTTATTTTTAACAGAAGTTTGCATAAATATAAGTAGTTCATATAAACTCAGTTACATATTTATAATATATAGATGTTTTAGAATTAGCTGGTCTCATTGACCCTACCTCATTTCCTTATTATGGATGAAAAGTGTAAAGGTCCAATTTATATTTCAAGTCATAAACCTTAACCGTATAGATAATGTGCTGTAATATTCAGTTACACAAGTTGAATACATATGCTCATTAACTACTTGGCTTGTATTTGCCCCAGAAGGCAGCCCTTTCTACTTGCACAGGGTTCTTTGTCTTTCTTTGGTGAGAAAGTTTTAGTTTTTATGTTTAAAAATTCTTTTACTTGTCAATAATGTTCATTAAATCGAATGGAGTGACATTGGTTAATAACATTGCATAGGCTTCGGGTATACATTGCTTTGCTACTAGAACTCTGTACGGCATTGTGTGCTCACCACCTAAAGTCAAGCCATCTTCTGCCATTAAGCTGGACCCACCCCCAACACTTCCCACCCTCTTCCCTCTCACAACCACCACATTGCTCTCTGTGTCCACGGGATTCAGTTTTATATACCCCATATGACTGAAATCATACAGTTCTTAGATTTTTCTAACCAACATATTTCACTTAGCATAAATATTCTGAAGGTTTATCCATGCTGTTGTAAATGGCACTATTTCATTCTTTTCTTTTGGCTGATATGTATTTCTTTGTGTCTATGGACCATATCCAAAGGACATTTTGGTTGTCTCCCTGTCTTGGCCACCGTGAATAATACTGCAATGAACATAGCGGTGAATATATCTTCGCAAGTGCATGATTTTGAGTTTTTCTGGTAGATACCCAGAGGAGAGATTGCTGGGTCATATGGTAATTCTATTGTTAACTTTTTGAAGAACCACCAGGCTGTTTTCAATAGTATCTGCACCAGTCCCAGTAGTAGTAAATGAAGGTTCTTTTACCCCACAGACTCTCCAACACATATTATGTATCTTGTTGATAACAGCCACTTTAACACATGTGAGGTGGTACATCTCATTGTAGTTTTGATTTGCATTTCCCTGATAGCTAGTGAGGTTGAACATTTTTTGATACATCCATGGGTTGTTTGTATGTCTTCTTAGAGAGGTATCGTTCAGGTGTCGTGCCCCTTTTTTAATTGAATTGTTTGCTTATGTAGTATTGAGTTGTATGAATTCTTAATATTTTTTGAATATTAATCCTTTGTTGGAGCTGTTGATTACAAATGTCATCTCCTGTTTTGGTCGGTTACCTCTTTGTTTTGCCGCGGGTTTCTTTTGCTATGCAGAAGCTTTTATTTTTTCCTTTTCTTTCCTTGCCTTTGGGATCAAATTCATCAAATGTTTCCTATGACCAAGCTCTATTAGTTTAGTACCTATATTTTCTTCTGTGTAATTTATTGTTCCAGGTCTTTGGTCCACTATGAAGTAATTTTTGTAACAGAATTCTAAATAAGTTTTTACCCTGTGAAAATTTATCTCTCCTCAAATGCAATACATATTTGTAACAGTATTTTACATAATTTTACATGTATATCCGTAGTAGCATAGCTAAGTCAATTTCCTAATTTGTTGTTGAATGTTATAATTTCCAACTCAAATATGAACAGTTTGAAACATGTACATAACTTTTTTTTTCTACTTTTCAATTTAAGAAATGTCTAAAGATATCAAAATGGGCCAACATTTATATGAATGAATAAATGTCTTCCATCTTAGTAGCTGATTTAACATTTCAATTAGAGCAGCCCACATCAAATTTCCTTTTACTAAATTATGCTGCCTTTTGGAGGATTATGTCATTAATAAATAATGTGAGTTCAGAGTCTACCAATTTTTCCATGTTTGCAGAGGCCACCAGCCCTGTCAGAAGGTATTATCTGGGGGTTGTTATGGGAGGAAAAAATGGTAGAGAGATTTTTTTAAAACACATAAATAAATAAAATTCTAACATCTAAAACACTTAGGTCCTGGACATGACCAAATCTGACTCTCAGATTTTGGTTTCTCAAAATTTCCCCAATCCATAGCACTCTCCACCATACCCAAATATTCCTGTGTGAATGTCCATTGTAAAATTAAAGCTGGTGAGGGCCTGAGACCGAAACTTGGCCCACAACAGACAGTAGAGAAGGGATAATGAGGGCCGGAACACAGCTGAGGGACTGCAGGGCTGCAGAGAGAAGCTCCCCGCCCCCCCCCCCCCCCCCCCCCCCCGTCCCCGCCCCCCCCATCGGAAGAAGCATAACCTCACCTGGGCCCTCAAAGTAATGGCTCTCACACTTGATTACAAGGATGCTTCCATTGACTGCACAAATAATTTTTGCCACATTGAGGGAGGAAAATAGATAAGCTTTCCTAAACTAACCTTGGGATAAAGAATACCAGAATGCTTTTATAGAACAGTTATTTCAGCTTCCATTATTTCTAGCGTACAAATAATAGAGAATGCTTTAGAAACTAGAGGATTATAGTTTATAATAATATTACTAAATTTCTGCAACATAATCCTGGCTTAATGTCTGTTACCATTAGTAAGAAGTGTCAACAAGAGAAAATTAAGGCATTTTTCTAACAACACATCATTTGGCGCAAGAAATAGACTTGGGACCTTGAAGTTAAATGCCTCATTGATGTGATATAAAATAGATTCAGAAAGAGAGCTGAATGAAACTCTGTTGAGAGATCAGACAGATAGTTGCCAGATGGGAGGGGTTTGGGACAGGGGGAAAGGTGAAGGGATTAAACGTGCAAATGAGTAGTCAGAAAATAGAATAGAGAATATATCCAAAAATATTGTAATAACTATATACAGTGCCAAGTGGATACTGGAAATAGCAAGGAGGATCAATACTTTGTAAAATAAAGGATTGTCTAACCACTACAATGTACACCTCAAACTAAGACAAGATAATACAAAATATAAGCTGTAATTGAAAAAAGTTAAATTGGAAGGGAAACATAAAAAATAAATTAAAAGTGGGAAAAATCTCATTGAAAGGCAATGCGGTATAGTGTTGGAAGAAAATAGAATTTTTAAAAGATTTTATTCATTATTTTTAGAGAAGGGAAGGGTGACAGGCAAAGAGGGAGAGAGACATCAATGTATGGTTGCCTTTCACCTACCTTCAGCTACGAATCTGTCTGGAGACCTGGCTTGCAACCTGGTTATGTGCCCTGGCTGGGAATCGAACCAGGGACCTTTGGGTTCTCAGGCCAGTACCTTATCCACTGTGCCACCAGCCGGAGCTCAGAAGTTACATTTTGAAATTGAATAAAACTAGGATTAAACAGATCCAGAAGCTTCCTGAATTTCTCAGATTCTTCCTTATTTTCATCATTGAGAAAAAATGAAATGCAAAACATGGTCCACTAAGGTCCAGAGCCCAAATTATACTCCACAAACATAGAAGGAAAATAAGTTATTTTAATGAACTACCAAATAGACTGACAGCTATAAGAGGAGAGGGAGGAGGTGGGGAATGATTGAAAAAAGGTGAAGGGACATATACCTTTGTATATGTCAAAGAACATATACAAAGTGTCTGTGGACTTAGTGACATGGGGAGTGACTATGAAAGTAGGGGGTGAGCAGAGTGGAGGGGGGTGAAGGAGGGAAAATTAGAACAACTGTAATAGCATAAGCAATAGAACATTTTTTTAAAAATTAGAAAATGAACTACCAAATAAACATTTAGCAATGGATAGAATCTGGACAAGTTAGCGTGATAATTGTTCATTTTTATGATCTCATTTATTTCACCGTACCAAAAAAAAAAAAAATCCATTACTTAAAATGGGTGTTTTAGGATGACTAAATTGATGTTATCAGTTATCAATGATTAAAAATTACAACATTAGCCCTGGCTGGTAGCACAGTGGGTAAGATGCCGGCCTGAGAACCCAAAGGTCACTGGTTTGATTCTCCGACCAGGGCACATAGCCAGGTTGCAAGCCAGGTCTCCAACCAGGTCCGTGTCTAGAGGCAGGTGAAAGGCAACCATACATTGATGTCTCTCTCCCTCTCTGCCTCTCTCCCTTCCTCTCTCTCTGAGAATAATAAATAAAATGTTTTTTTGAAAATTACATTAATGCAAGATTGTCAGAAGCAACTTTCAACATAAATATTTCCTGTTTCTACACAAGAATACTTAATACTAGTCCACATAAAGTTAAATTTGAAACATCAAAGTATACTTTTATAAGGGAGGTAGTATAACCTATTACTAAATTGAGCACCAGAATTAATTTTTACCCTTAATAGAATAAATAACCTTTATTTACTCTATTCTCCATTCACATTTTATTATTTTTTATATTTTAACACTACATTGTTTCATTTTCAGCTTTAATGAGGTAAATTGCAAAATGCAAGGTATTTAAGATATACAATGTGATGATTTGATATATGTATACATTGTGAAAGGATTCCCTAATTGAGTTAACACATACGTCACCTCACATAGTTATTAGTTATTTGGTGAGGGATATAAAAGCATTAAAGTTCTACTCTCTTAGCAAATTTCAATTACATAATTCAATGTTGTCAACTATAGTCAACATATTTTACATTTGATTTTCATTTTATAACTGAAAGTTATAAACTTTTATCAACCAATCCCTATTTCTCCCACCCCCCCAGCTCCTGAAATACTATTTTATACTCTCTGTTTCTATGCATTTGACTTTTCCTAAAAACCTTTACTGTTATCTAAGATTTTGTGAAAAGCCAAGAAATATATGTTACAGGAAGGAAAGATAAACTTGTCCATTATTGGGCACATGCTATCACTTTCTGTGTTTAATATTAGCCAGTGGAATGTTGAAATTCTGGAAAAATAGCAAGTATGCTTTCTATTTAAGGGAAAGTCTGCAAAATTGGGGTTCAAAAGACCCATCCAAGCAGGTTGGTATGGTTGCAACTTATTGTAAATTAATTTAATTGGGTTCTGTATTCCATATCATTCTTGAGTACTTAGTTGATGGCATGGTATGACAAAAAAAATGTATCTTCCTTCTGTATCAGAACCTTCAGCTGACCCTGGCATTTTTAACTTCATTAAGCTGACAGAAGTCACCTAATGAAACCTTCTGAGAAATCATTCCAGCATATATTGTTCATATTGAATATTTGGACATCAATAGTAAATGTGCTTTGCTTTTATAATTATATCTAGTCTTATTTGACTTATATGTATCATTGATCAGTGTATATCTATGAGAAAGTAGTTCATGTTGATACAATTTATTTTATACTTGGCTAAAACATATATTAAGGCTAATGATAAAATAAAAATACATTGATAAAATATAGTTATCACTGTCAAAAATAATAAAAGTTGAAGAAACCTTTACAAAATATCTTTTAAATGTGTGCTTCTAAAAGAAAATGTTTAGCAAGCATTTTTTTAATCATTTTTTATCATGCCTAAGTTGTGGGTTTGATCCCTGGTAAGGATATATACATTATTATTATTTATAATAATATGTGTACTAAATAAGCTTCTATTCATTATGTTTCATTATAAAGGTGAACGTAGTTCCATGCATGAAGCCCAGATCTCGGTGCTGTGGAGAATACCTAACAAAATGAGACAGTCCAGTGTGGGAGATGTGGCATGAAAAGAGTAATCATTGTCATACCACTATTAGGACAAATTACTAGCAAGAAAGAGAATAAATCCAGATGGGCTCAGGCAAGACTTCCTGATGGGGATGGGGTTTAGACCAAACATTGAAGGATGACAGTTCTTTTTGAGACACACTCTTAGATGCATCTGTATCATATATCTGATAAAACATTTTTCTACCTTGTATTAGTCAATAGATCTGAACCACAGTTTCACATCCCTGATTCTGCCTAGTTTAGTCAAGCCTACGTAGCTTCATTTTATGAGATAGGGTATATGTTGGTATTTCTTTATTTCTCCTTGCTGACCCGAATCAACAGGTATTCACAGTCTCACCTCTCTGAAAAAGCAGTAACAGCTTCCATTAAGTGAATATACTAGCAGTTCTGATTTTTAAAATCTATCTAGTATTACTACTAAATATTAATGAATACTTGCATTATAATATAATAAATTTTATGATATTATAAATTATATAATTATAAATTTTATAATTAGAATTCCATAATGTTTATTGAATGCTTTGAGTAAATCAAAAGTTAAATTGGTAGTATAATTTTACATATATATGGTTTTAAATTAATACTTAACATTACAAAACAATACCTACCATATGGTAAACTCAATAATTGCCTATGGGTTTAATTAAAGATTTCTTAATTACACATTTGATTAGACTCTTCTTAGAACCATTTTCTTCACATAGCTGCATAAGAACAGCAGAGGACTTGAGTAAAAGGCTTTACTAAGACTATAAGTATATTGATCAAATTTGTGGTTGAAAGAGATGGAATTGTCAAGCATGGTCTACTCAATCTTATGGCTCCGACCAGTCTAGATATTCACTAAAATCCAGAATAGAGAAACATGAACAGGTGGATAAGAGAAGATAAATTAATTCTTTAAAAACTTGAATATGAGATATGGATGGGCCATGACAATATAAGATAATTTTCTGAAATTCATGGGAAGATATGTGTTGGGTATACTCATTTGGATACTGTCACTGTCGTATAGAAACAAAGCTGGTGGGGATCAAAGATAAAAATCCTTCCTGGATTTTATAACCTGGTGACTTTGTAAAATGTCAAAATTTCTAAGATGAATCCTAGCACTGGCTTTACATCTAAACGATATAAAGAAGACACCGTTTGCTCAGGAATGATTGGCTAAATGCCATTTTCAGACACTTCAATAAATAGCTAGAAACAATTTGAATCTGCCAAAAAGACAAACATAATTGATTTTGTAGATATAACCTCAGGGTGACGTAACAAGCAGTTCCAAACAGAAGCTTTGCCAATAAAGCATGGCTATGCCTTGCTGTCACTTTAAGTGAGCTCTCTTCATCATGAAATTCCAGTATTCTCACTTGGTAATTAGAGGCTAGCTTCTTAAATTTTTCTATTGATTGCTTTCTCTCTACCTCTCCACTGGTCAGTTCATTATATTATTTGTTATAAATATCTGTTTTACCTTCTAACACCTACACTATTGAACGTGGTGGGTTTCCTTGAATCTTAATACATTGTTGACCGGCCATTTTATACAAAAGCTAATTCAAGTGTAAGTTAACTCATCATTGGTCAACAATGTTTGGGCTTGGACACACGAGTTTTTTTGTGGCTGGTATCAATGTGTCGATATAATACCCAACACCATGCCTTACATGTTAATCACTGAAGAAATATTTTCCAAAATCCTTTCATTTTAGTTTCTTTCATGTTACTTTATATTACAATATGCAAAATAAAATCCTTTTACCTAGCTTTTGGAGTGCAAAGGAGCAAAGAAGTCATTTTTATATGGTACAGATGGCTGCCATGGCTGAGTGGCTCAGTTGGTTAGGGTGTTGAATAGATATGCCTAAATTGTGGGCTTGTTCCCTGGTGAGAAGAACACATACAGGAATCAACCAATGAATTCATGAATAAGCAGAATAATAAACTGATCTCTCTCTCCCCACCCCCCTCTCTCATAAAAATATTTGTTTGTATAGTACAGACCTTATTATCAGGGGTTGTCCCACTGATTTATTTGTTAACACACCAGACAAGCAGGACTCAACTGTGATCTGATTTTCAGACACATTAGAATTGGCCTACACATTATTGTAATTGCAACAATAATCTGTCTGATATATTCTAGTGTTGATATTCCTACAATTCATCCTATTTGTCCTTCAACACTTGCTTAAGAAACTGATGCTGGATTAAGGTTTTCTTTATCTAATTGTATTCCTTATCTACAATTATTACATCTATAGCTACCTATCTGAACATTCCCACCCTAATCCAGCATTTGAATGGTGAGTCCAGCTTTATTAATATCATGTTGCCTGCTGTGCTATTTTTGCTATCCTAATTTAATTTTTTTTTTACTTTCTGATTCTGTATTGTCCCTTGTACTTAACCTGAAAATTCTTCATAAACTTTTACAACCTCCTGGTTTGAGGTTTTTCTCCTCATTTTGAAACAGATCCTTATGTTTTTATTCCTTCCACATAGCCCTATTTAAGCCATTTCCCTGTAACCTCTGCTATGTGCTCACTCCCAACATTGTTTTGATTGGAGATCAAAGGAAGCAGAACCAACCTTTCTAAATGCTGATCTCCATCCATCTACGTGTCTTAAAATTAGTCTATTAGCCCATCCTATGAACTACTAAGACTTGAATGTTTTATAATTAGTGTAACGATTCAAGCAAAATAAAAACATTAAGCACCACAGATAAAGTGAAAATTTGTCTAAGATATAGAATTTTCATGTGTCTGTAATTTATTTTAAATGTTTCAATGTTGTCTATATCATCTTAACTCCAAGGATATATTAATTTAACATATATTGCAGAAAAGTGATAAAAAGAAAATTATGGAGAATAGGTTTCTGGAGTTGATTGACAGATTTATTGGCATGTTTTCAACATTATGCAACGAAAATTCTACTTCTTATAGTTATGAAGATAGTGGCACAAAATGAATGAATAAGGACCAAATACTGTCTGTACTCTGTCATGATGCTTCTTAGAATAAATGAAGTATTTTGCTTACTTTTGTAGTTGATAAAAATCTTACTCGACACACGTTTTCTAGACAATTCTGTCAGTGTATCATTATTAGTAATAGTTCCTGATTTTCTCTCTTTGATTCAGATGAAGCACTAAAAGAAAGGCCACAAACTCAGAAATCACTTTATAGCAGGCAGCATGACTTGGGTTCTACAACTTTTTCCACGAGACAGGAAGCAATTGAATGTCTCCATGGCTTTATTGAAAGTTTTTATAAGTCTAGACAAAAACCTACACAAAAACAGCTCGCAACCCTGTAACTATAGAATGAATGTGTACAGAATGACTCTCCATGGAGAGTCAGTAACTCCAATTAGACTCCTGATCTCTGAAAGTAGACCATTTATTTGTTTGTAACTTAGTTACAATTCCAAATATTTTTAGGTCTTGATTTAAACTTCACTAACCTGGAAATTCCATAAACTAGCTTAAAAAAAACATGCCATTATTACTTCATTTTATACTTTAATCCACTTGTAAAACTATAATATAAATTAACATTTTGATGTTTTCATGTTTTGTTTTTTTATCTACATGCAAACAGATTTTATTAATATTTTAGTAGGATAACTATTGCATAGAAATGCATATTTGAAATGCTTTTCATAAAAGAAGAATTTTTTTTAAGTCTATGAAAAAACTGAGACAATATGTTAGGCAATATCTAAGATGTATTTGTAAATTATCAGTACTATTATTATAATTAATTGTCCATTTATATATTTAAATTGCCTCTTTAAAAAAACATACAATAATTCAAATCTCCTTGGCTTTCAGTGAAATCTGGTTCAAGTCTGTGTGTTGTATCTGTCATTAACCTGTATTGCTAGGCCTGATAATGTTTGAATGGATTATTGGAAGAATGGAAAACTCTGTTAACAAGTAACAGAAAGCAACCAGACCTAGCTTAGGTAGAAAGTGGTAATTCAATATAAGGACACAAAAATTCTCTTGGAATAAGTCAGTTTCTTTGAAGTATCTGAAAACAGAAAAATATTAAAAGCCCAAACTCCTCACTTCCCTGCACATCTCCTAAACAGCATTTGCTTCAATATTTTCCTCTAGCAGATTAACTTCCTTTGCTTCTCTCATCCAAAGGGCAGATAAATCATTATGTTCCATGTTATAGGTCCAGTCTTGGTCTTAATTCTAAATGTGAGGGAGAAATTATTGTGGCCCTTTTGCTACTCCTTCTTGGCCCAACTATTTATAAAGAGTGGCCAAGGTCACGTTATGCCCAAACTTAATGGGCCAGTGTGTGTGGCATAGAGTGTCCCTTTGGATTAGAGGTAGTTCTTGAAAAAAGGAGAATCACGTAAATTGCAAAGGTACGTAATAAAAACTGAGTCATTATTATTATAATTATAAGACTTCATTAGCTCATCAAAAAAGATTTTTATGGAACTATTTTGAAAGGCACTCTTGTATTATACAAAGAGCTTTCCTATCAACAGAGAAATATAAAGATTAGATAATATGGTTCCTACTCTCAGAATATTTACAAATGGATGTTTGTCAATACTTGAGAATTCTCTTACCACCTCACTGTTTGCTATGAGATTATCATATGTTCCTTGTACAAAATGAATATTTACTAATTTAAAAAGTATTCACTTTTTAAGTGTATATGTAATGCACATCTAGATATATGTGAATATTTGCTAAAAATGATTTCTTGGACCAAGCAAAGAGCAATAGAAGATAAAATATTTTATTTTATTTTATTGTTGTGTTACATTCATCCCATTTTCCCCCTCTGCTCTCCCCTTCCCCATCTTTCCCTTCCCCCCTTCCCCGTCAATCACACTTGTTGTCCATGTCTATGGGTCATCCATGCTAGTTCCTTGACTAAACTGTTCCTCTTCTTTGCCAGGAGGTAAAATATTTAAAGGCAGGAAATCATTCACTTAGTGGGTAGTGTGAGCCCTGTTTTACAGACTTGATTACCTTTAAGAAAAAAAAAAAAAAAAAAGGGTCAACCCAATAATTCTTTTAAAAGGTCACAAAGGCTAGCTTTTGGTGGTTCACCAACTATCCTGTTTGGTTTTGCATAATTGTTAGCAAATAAAGTCCATCTGTAAAGGGGTTAAAGGCATGGGGAAAGCCCCCTCCCCAACTCAGTGGCCTTGCTCTCACCTTTGACAGTTTAAGTCAGATTGCATGGCTCCTCCACCCCAAATGGCCCAGTACTTCACATCTGGGAGTGAAAGACGAAATCTTCCTCAAGGTCTCAAGACCCCACAGAATTGGTTCTTCCTTCTTCTCTCTCTGAACTGGCCCTCACCCTTCTTGCACCTGCCTTCCTCACTGCCCTTTGAACATTCTCTGAGCTTTCACACTTGCCTGTCTATTTCCCAGGAGGACTCCTTTCTCCGATTTTTCATGGCCCCTTTCCTCACTTTCTTTGAGTTCAAAATAGCAACATTTGTTCCACACCTCAGCTTTCTCTGTGCTACCTGCTTGGACTCTATATCTGGCCTATTATATATACATCAAAACTAAAACAAGAGGGACCTACTTTAATCTAATTACAACTGTTGTAATAAGGAGAGTTTTGAAGCATTTTATAAAAACATAGAATCTTAGGGAGCTGTGAGTTCATATTGGAAGACCATTTAAAAGTGCTAAGTTCTCACCTATCGGGAGAGTTGATGAGCAATCTAGCCTAAGGTTGGCCAACTAATTGAAGTTACTTCAGATGGACATAATATGGTGGGCATGCTTGGGGAAAGCCAGAGTGTTATTCGACAGGCAATGAATGGAATGATGTGATTTGGAACCAGAAGAACAGAGTTCAGATACTAGTACTGCCACTTTCATTGCTTGTAATGTTTGACATGGTCATAAAATAATGCAAAAGATATTAATACTTGAAGCTTAAAAATACAGAGTTGGTTTACAGTTGTATGTGAAACACAGTGTTTATTCTTATATTATTGTTTATTATTGTATAATTTTCCATATAAAGAACTGTAAACCTACTTTTGCCTCACCTTGTATATGAATCAGTGAATAAACTTTTTAAGTCATGTATATTTACTTCTTAAAGGGAACTCAAATTTGTACTGCTCAGCTCATTTAGCTGTATTGAAGATAAAATAAAATATGAAAATGCCCTATATGCTGAAAAATAATTTATGTTACTTAGTTATTCTTGGTAATCAGGAAAGATATAAAGTGAATACATAATTGAAAAAATTATACAACCTAGTATGGATAGAGATACTAATCAACACATTGATATGCACAAGTCTAGTCATAATGTAATTGTAAAGGTATAATAAAGAAAAAATAATAATAGTAATATTTGTCAAGGATTACTATGTGCCAGCTACTGAACTAAGAACTTTATAGCATTAGCTCTTTGAATAATTATAGCAATGCTATGAGACAAGTGACTATTATTGCAGTTCTACAAATGAGGAAACAAAGAAAGAGCAGCCATTTCTAGTAAATCCTTAAAGTAACTGCAATTAGAAAGTTTATTAGTCATTTATTATTTTACATGCTCATACCAATATTACTAATCTAAACTCATAAAAATATGGACACTTTGTACAGCCAATTCATATTCCTTCTTTGTGAATGGAAATATAAAAGGTAAATAACATTAACATTGACATTAAAAAACAAGCATACACATTCCTTCACACATGAGAAAAGAAAACTGTCACAATAAGTCAAAAAAACATGAAGTCAGGGATGCTTGTATAAATTTGAAGTAACATATAAATAGGCATTTGTAAATTTTATTGCAGGATGTGCATCTTAAGGAATTTGAAAAAAAAAAAAAAAAGAGAGAAAAGAAAAGAAAGAAAGAAAGAAGTCTTTAAACGTTCCAGCCCAGCTGTCCTTTATGGAGCATGATGGCTCTTTGGCCCTTTGCTCCACCAGAGGTCACTGCACCACCTGCCAGGCAAGGCCCCAAGGTTAACTGAGGGCAGGTCCTTCCTTTCCCAGGGGTGACCTCCTTGCACACAGTGACTCTATGGGTCCTAAGGGAGGATGATCTGTCAATGTAAGTGAGCTTTCTACCACCATAGAATCCATAGAACATGAAAGGAGCTGATTAATTTTCCAGGCCCTAGAAATTACAGTACATCTCCTTTCATGCTTGGTTATATAAAAGAGAGCAGCAGGAAATTAGGAAAACTCTGCTTTGAATGTGGTTGAGATGCAAGGTCTAGAATATAACAGAATTACCATTACCTTTGATTTCTTTCATCATCTAAAAGATCAGCCCTGCTGTGAAATACTTTCAGGTATTGCCTACCTGCTTCTTTTTTTCTTTTCTTTTTTTTAAATGTTGCTTTTAAATTCAACATCGATCACAAAGAAAGAGTTAAGTGACTTAAGGGAGATGAAAAACCCATATGTAATGAGGAGACAGCCTTCTGATTATGAACTAGCTCTTGCATATTAAGTAGGACCATTTTGTCCCTTGTCTCATAACTATGGAAAAGCGGAAGCAGCTTTTGGAAGGGGGAAACCAGAGTTGAGGGGAGGTGGGAGTGGGAAGTCTAGTGACACACTTCTTACTGGCACCATGCCCAGAACATTTTTCACCCCCCTTTGAAAGACAGAGGTAGTATAAAAAGCCCTGAAGATGTTTGTTTTCCTGATGGAAGATGTCAGAAACAGGATAGTCAGAGCAAGCCATGAGACCAGGCCAGACCTGAGTGGGGATTCTGATCTGGGCTGTGGGAAAGTCCAGGAGGAAGAGTGAGGAAGAAGAGTGGGACAATGATGTTTAGAGAAAGGTTCTTAGAGAACATGGTAGGGGGAAGGTGGATGGGGAGGCAGAAATGGACAAACACTCTATAAAGTAGAAACAGGCGGAACAGCAGAAGAAAACACCTGCTACTTTAAGCTAGTGATTAATGAGCACAAAGAACTTAAGATTTGGAGATTGAAAATAAATGTAGTATTTATGATATGGAAACAATGAAACATACATGAATATTTATGTACTAGAATTACTTATAATATTAAACATTTTAAAGTAATCAGTATGCCTATATACCTGTATGATACATATACATTATATGTAATGTGTGTGGGTATGTATATATCCTAGAATAATATGTAGTAATTAAAATATAGTTTTAACAAAATTCTAAATATGAAAAAAGTTTAAATATTCATAAAGCATCACCTACCCATATAATCACATATGTATATACATAAACATATTACATATAGATACACATGTGTACACATATAAAAGCAGAGAAGAGAATGAAGAAAATATGTCAAAGTGCCAATGATTTTTCTCTGGGCAACAGAATAGTAAACAATTTTAACTTACTGTCTCTATACTTTTGGATGTTTTTCAGATTTTTTAAAATAAAAAGGACATTGCTCCTTTATATTTTAGATTTTTTAAATGTAAATGTCATTCACAAACACTTTTAAAAGTTTCCAATAATGCTAAATACTATTAAATAAAGCATAATGTTCCCCTGATCCAGTATCTCTCAAGCTCTTGGACCTCTTTGGGTCACAGGCTCTCAGGGCCACCATATTTATTCACAATTGGAGAGCTTGGATAATCCCTAACTCACCAGGGAGCTACTAACAATACTTATCCATACCCTGGATTCATCCCCTTCACCAAAAAGGGAAATTTTGAGTTTAGCTTCAAAATCTGAGTAAGCAGTGGGAGCCCACAGTATTTGAAGCAGCTGGATTCTAATAAATCAACAATGAATGTTAGGAAGTGATACCACAGCAGATGCTTCAGGAGGAGAAAATTGGAAAATTTACCCATCCTCTCCAGTTCTTATCCATGATAAACTGCTGAGCAAATAGTCACAGGCCTAAGCATGTCCCAACTTATGGACACAGTGTTGCCCAGATTCAAATCGAAAAATTGAAGGATTCTAAAGAATCTTAATAGTTAAATTCTGAGATTTAGACCTAAGAAAACTAGGTCTCAGATTTTGCTGGAAAGGAGAAGTATGCAAATCCTACATAGTTTACTATATAAATTACCTGAAGAAATACATGGGGAAAAATCATATTACCAACTTACACAGGCATGAGAAAACCTGTCCTGGATATTTAAGATATTTGTGTTGTTTCACAAAAGATAGTACTAGACAAGCATATCTTACTAGTTCTAAAATGATGTGGGATTCCAACTTTAACATTCCCTATATGGGTGGTAAGAGGACATCGAGACAGAATTGATATTGTGAAAGGACTGGTGTACATTGGGAATATTAATGACCATAAGGACACCAAGTCCTTGGACAGGATCATACAGTAATGAAGGGCTATTCAAGCTGTGTTGACACACATGTATAATATACTATAGACAAATATGTGGGAAAATGGGAAGTCACACGCTGCCCTATGTGGTTTGTCTAAGCTAATGAAGTCTACATTTTGCCCAAAGTATCTGGGAACAAGAAAGAGTGGAAACACTCATTTAATCTATTATAAATCTAAGTATCACAGAGAGTTGAGAGAATGATGACCCATCTCTGAGGGTTCTGACAAGTGAGGGCACTGGCCTCACCTCAGATCAGTGTGTTTCCATATTGCTTCCATGGAGCAAATGCTAGGCCTGGGACTCATTTTCTACTAAAAATGTAAGAGTCTACAGGGGAAGCTTTTCTATTAAGTGGAAGGAAGGTTTTGACCTATGGGTAGAAGAACTGCAGGGACATGTGTGCCAGGACCAAGTAAGAGATGGTGGCCCAGAAAACAGCAGAGTGCTGTGAAAGAAAGCTCTCAGTGTTTAAGACAACTGCTTCACTCATGCTATTCATTTGTCCTTGTGACTGAAGAACCAACTGAAGCTGCTACTGAGGCTTCCGGTTTAGCTTAGACAGAGTATTCTACTCAGAAATCAATGCCTGCCTGACACCCCTCAGTTTGACAGCCTAAGACTCGCCAAGAATGAAACAATGCGCTTATAACCTGGAGCTCTTGGTTTCAATTCACAGAAAAGCTTTGAGCCCATTTTGAAGGCTCGCTCTTTCACCATGGAGATGCACCATCACACTAGCATACATTCTACTGAATTATGGTCAATGGCCTGAGGAAAACAATATGGACACTGATACTTTGTCCATGGCTCTCAAGCTTCCTGCAGAACAGATAATATAAACTGTAATCAAACAGACAATTGAATTTAGTGGCCCAATATGCAGTACAAAAATAACCTGGAATCTTTTCTGAAAGTGGTACCACTAATGGCAACAAACCAATCCTCTGGGCCACATTGAACAAAGTCAGTTAATGAGTGAAACTAACATATGGATAGTTCTGCTATCTAATAGGAGAGAGGATCTCCCCTGACTGGTGGCTCAGTGAATACGGCACTGGCCTGCAAACCCAAAGGTCACTGGTTCGATTCCCTAGTCAGAGCACATAACCCAGGTTGCAAGCCAGGTCTCCAGCCAGGTCCTTAGCTGGAGGCAGGTGAAAGGCAACTATACATTGATTCTTCTCTCCCTTTCTTTCTTCCTTCCTACCCTTCTCTCTGAAGATAATAAATAAACTCTTTAAAAAAAATAGGATCTCAAAGACAGAGTAGCTAATAAAGTAACATTATTTTTATAGGAATGACAGAAAGGCCAAATGAATCAAGGGTAAACTTCTTAAAACTAACTCATGCTGCCCAGAGCTGGAATTGCCTATTTATGAGAGCTCTTCACAGTGACTTTGATTATTGAGACTGGACTCTAGATTACATGCTCAATGCACCCTATAGATCCTCCAAAATAGTACGTATGAACAAAACATGAAGGGATTTTCCAGATACAGTTAACTCATAAGTGGAATAGGCAGCTCATCTGGAAAACATGATGTGTGTAGAACATCTCTATGAGCCCAGAGTGACAAAAATGTAACCTAAATATGCTGTAGCAGAAAAAAAAAAATCAGAAGAAAGGAAGGAAGGAAGGAAGAAGAAAGGGGGAAAAAGAAGGGAAAGAAGAATTAGTTCCATAATTAAATTTTTAAAACCTGAGGATAATATCTTTTCTCTTTACATTGATTCTATTCTCAGGCAGATGTTAACAATGACAAAATAGCTGCCAGCAGTTTCAGAAACTCTAGTTTAAAATATGACTTCTTTCTTTTTTTTTTTTTAAGATTTTATTTATTATTTTTAGAGAGAGGGGAAGGGAGAGAGGCAGAGAGGGAGAGAGACATCAATGTATGGTTACCTTTTTCACCTGCCTCTAGCTGCAGACCTGGCTGGAGACCTGGCTTGCAACCTGGTTATGTGCCCTGTCTGGGAATCGAACCATTGACCTTTGGGTTCTCAGGTGGGCACCTTATGCACTGCGCCACCAGCCAGGGCTGACTTCTGTCTTAAGGGCTCTCATGAAAACTCCAAAATCAAGATTCCTTGGTTTTCAGCAGGTTTTCTTGCCATCTCTGACCTGCTGAGGCTCCAGAGATGTAACACTCCGCATTGCCTGGGCCTGGAATATATTTCTTCACCAGTAGGCAAAAGGGATAGGGTTAACATATAATCAGAATAAGTAAGGAAAGTCAGGGACTAAAAAATGCATGCTATGCAAGCAAAAAGGTTTCTCTGCTGAAGTGTGCACAGCTTTCATCCTCAACAAGAGAACAGAAATAACATGAATACATCTTAGTGTTGGCCTCTTGAAGGAAGCTCATGTTCCCGTCCTGTTCTCCTCGTCCCTGCACGTCCACCAACCAAATGAGGCTGGCTCCTGCCTCCTCCTCATTCATCTCCCCTCCTTCAAGAATGGGTCATTGTCAGAGGCAGGAAATGTTATTTGGCCCCAATCCAAACGGGTGGAGAGTTTTTGGTGCGAAGTTAAAACCTAAGTCAGTTAGTAGCAGCATCTGCTCCCACGCGTTTGGCAGGTGAGGCCAGTCTGGGGCCACTTTTATTGGGTTACCCCCGGAGGAGGTGATATGACATTGGGATTCAGGGTAAAAGCCACACCATGTTGAATAACGTGCCTGTAGCCCCGCCCTGCCCTCTATGCACATATCTGCCAGGCATGTTGCATTTGGAGCCGTGTGGGTTGAAGGAAGTCTTCCCGTAGTTGGTATCCTGGGTCTGGGCCCAAATACCATCTCTTTTCACGCTTTAACATGATTTACATTTGGCTCAGTTTCGGGCGATTGTTTATGTGCAGGGAACGTGAAATTAGGAGGAAAGAGCTCCAAACGAAAGTGGGAGGCTCATGCTCTAGGAAAGGCCTTGGATGTTTATATAAAACTGCAAGTGCAGCTGCGCCCGCTGAGTAATATCCCACATGCAGCAAGCAGGATCTGGTGTTCGTGGGGAGAGGGATTTATTTCTCCTTCCAGACAGGCTCTCCTGGGAACTCTAAATGGTAAAAGCAGTGAACTTCCATATGGGCCGGGGTAGGCCATAAGTAGTCTCTGCATATGGGATTTTTTTGGCCATGAGCCTCCTCACCTTACTTTGAACCCTGTATTTCCTTTCCTTCCCCAGCTGCAGCCTGCATCCAGGATCAGCGATGGATTTGTGGGAGGACTAAACTGGGGGGATTCTTGTAGCCTGCTTGAAATGTCTCCGAAGAATCTCTACTCTTGCTGGTCAGTCCATTAGCTAAAGGTTCATCCCTGAAGTCTTACAGGGGAAGGTCAGAGAGGGCTGTGAAAAGAAAACATGGTGTTAATCCGCATGACTTGAGCACAGAACAGCTAGAGACAGCCCTGCTTCATCCTTTTCTGTTAGAGGTCCGTGCAGTGCCCTTCCATAATCCCTCAGGTTGGTGACAGATTTCAGACACCTCCCTGTATTCAGCCAAATGGAGTAAAAAAAATTCATCGCTTGAAATATGCTTCTTCTCCTTCTTCTTCTTCTCGGACTAAGATTATGGAGTGAACTAGGGCAATGTGGGGGTGTTAGAATCAGTAAAGATGAACACAGACAGTATTTAACAAATAAAACCAAAGTGGTAATAGTTGAAATATTCATAATGTATTGCTCACATGACACATCTGTGGAGGAACATAGTCTAGGACAGGTTTGGTGACTTCTTGTCCATCAGGCACTGAGGTCCCTTCTCTCTGATCTGTCATCCAACAACATGACACCCATACTTGGGATTTACTTTATAGCTGAAAGGACCACTGGAACTCCAAGCATGCAGGAATAAAAATGCCAGCTACCTGGGTCCTTCAAACACTTTTCCTAATTTGACTAGTAAGTAGTGATACTGCCTCAATTTGATGCTAGGCAGCTGAAAATAGGTCTTCCGACTCGGTCCCATGTCAATCCCCATAAAATGGTTTCAAACCACTGGAGCATTTTCAGCATTCCTAGTTCACTAAGCCTAACACATTGCTATCAAGTCCATTGGGTTAAAGAAACAAAAGCTGGAGAAGATATTGGCCTCCAGAAAGGGTTTAAGACATTATTTCACTTCCTTCTCCTCATTTCAACATGTTCTGTTTTTTTTCTTATCCTGCAGAAATGTGTCAAAATCAAGGGAAAGAGTTTATTGGGTCACAGTATGGGCACTGGTCCTCTTGTTTTGACAAAAAGAAGAATGAACCTTTCAGAGCTGAGGAGCACACACTTTCTCTGCGAGCTCTCCCACAGCATCAGTCTATTCACTAGAACAGGATAAGCTATTGTGCCCATCAACAACTGGTTTTAAGATTCATAGTATCTTTCCCTAGCTTTGCTATATATTACAGGAACTGCATTCTTCAGCTCCCTTTGCCTCTGGATTGTTGATAGAAGCAGACAATGGGAAATCCTGACAGATGATGAGGGGAAGAGAAGCAGGAAGAACTGGTGCATATCCCATCACCTTTGATTTCTGTGGCACCTCTCTCTAGTTCCCACCAAACAGGCTCTCTGTCCATTGTTCCAGTTTCTATCAGGCAGGCCTCCCTATAGTTCTAGCTTTCATTGTATGGCCTTAGCTACTGGGTTAATATCATCTTCTCCCATTGTCCTTCTATTCCAAGCGTGTCACCCTTATACCTAATCTCCCAGTTGCCTTACTCTTTGGTTCGCTGTGTACCTCACATCATCTATGCAACTAATTTTCTGCATTAAATGTACTCAATTTGAACAATTTGAGCTGCTTTCTGAAAAGTTCTTGACTGATAAAATTATTCTTCAGTAATCAAGTTCCCAAATCTCAGTAGTTTAGACATGTAAAATCTTGTTTCTTATTCACATAACACTAATTGCAGAGCAGCTACATTCCAAATGGTGAATCAGGGGTCCAGGTGACTTTTATTTTTAATTATGCCATTTGTAGTAGTTGATTTTTACATAATTGTGGCAAGGGAAGATAATGAACAAGGAATGCAAATCTACAATTGCTTGTTTGATCCAGAAGTGATTCATATTAATTCTACTTCAGCTCATTCATTGGCTAGGACTAGTCATATGACCCAACATGATTACAAGAGATAATTGGAAATGACCCTTCTTATATATTTATATATGTATATATCTACATACATACACCCACCCACACACACACACACATACACACATACACACATATATATATACATGTTTATACATACACATTTATATGCACATATACACAGAGAGGTAAGCTGAGAAAGATACAAGGTTTGGGCAACTTGGATTGTGAATTCAAGGCAAGTATTATCATCTATAGCTCTTTCATAAGAATACACCTTTACATTTGTCAATGATTAAGCAATTCAACTGATTTTTTTTTACATCTTCCTTACTCAATATCCAAAGTCTTGCATGGTAGAAATGTTGTAGGATTATTTTTCATTATAAGAAAAAATGACATATATATTCTCATTACAGCTGCTCTCTTTCCCTCTCTTAATTCTACTCTGACTTGATGAAAGTCAATGTGGGATCTAAGTAACATTTGCCCCTGGGAATATGTCATGATTTTTCTTAGGAGAAAGCAAACAGCTCTATCAAAATTCATAAGATAATTGCAGGTCCAAGATTTTAAGTTTAAAACTATGAAAACTGAATGAAAAAAAATAAATTTTAATAGGAAATAATAATTGCATATAGTTGAACAAATTCCAGACACACCCCAAAAAAATGTTCCCTAGAGTTCCACTCATGCTAATTGGAGTCATCCAAAGATGTAGTCTCAGTAGGTGCTATGCACTAAGTGAAAAAACAAAAAGGCTAAGTAGAAAAACAAAGACAATCTTCTGCAACTTTTGTGTATTACTCCATCAACATTTAGGGGTTTCATTTTACATATGAATGACATAAAAGAAGCACATCACATGTAAATATTGTGTTGTCTGATGCAAATCAATCTAACAATGAATATTAATCTTAGTACAATGCTGGGATTACCCCTATTAACATATTTTGGGGCTTTTTAAAAATGAATATGTTAACTTGAGATTAATATATAAGACTTGAAAATACTTGAGCTTATTCTTTGTCTTTTTTTTGTGAGAGTAGCCAATGTACACACTGAAGCAGATTCATTTGGTACTTCCTTGTTTAGTATCTTCTGTGTGCCAGGCACTGTCTAGGCACAAATATGCTCACTTCTCTCATGAACCTTATATGCCAGTGAAGGATATAAACAATGAATAATAATTAGAATAAAAGGAGATCCAAGATCTTCTTAAGAGGAAAAGAAAATAAAAAGCCAGTGTTTCCAGAGTGTAAGAGCAAAGACTACAATGGTAAGATTGGAAATGTAGATACACATAAGATTACATATGGCCCTGGTACTTTAGAAAGAATTTAGAATTTCATTCTCAATGGAAAAGTTGTGGAGAGTTTTAAGTATGACCTGTGTATTTAAAAAATCACCTTGGTTGTTAAGAACCCAGTGGTTTTCAGTTAAAAAGAATAAAGGCAAAGGGATCAGTTAGGAAGCTAGTTGCTGTTGTCTACGTGAGAAATCATTAGAAATGTTCTGGGCAGCAAAATCTTTTCACATTTGAATATTACCAAAATTTTTTTAAATGAACAAACAAACAGGTGGGGTAAATGTTATTAACTCCTTTAACAGATAGAAAAAAGTGTACTTTTGAAAAGTAAATGTTAAGTCAAAGTTCTTTTCTTTTAATTCTTTATAATCAATTTATATTGTTTATATTATCGAATTATAATTGTTTCATTTATTTCCCCCAGTTGTCCTCTCCTATCCCCGCCTTCCCTCTCCCACAATCAATCCCCATCTCCTTGTTTATGTCCATGGGTCTTTCACATTAGCTCCTGGCCTAAACCCCACCCCTTCTCTCCTGCCTCTCTTCCTTCCTTCTCCCTCCCCTCTGGTCACAGTCATTCTGCTCCTTTTTCCCCCCATGTCTCTGGTTTCCTTCTGCTTATCTGCTTTTTTGTTCATTAGTCTCCTGTACTAGGTGAGATCATATGGTATTTGCCTTTTACCCCCTGGCTTATTTCACGAAGCATAATACTCTCACCATGCTATGGCAAAAGGTAGGAGTTCCTTCTTTCTCTCTGCTGTGTAATATTCCATTGTGTAAATATACCAAAGTTTTTTGATCCAATCACCCACTGAGGGGCTCTTTGGCTGTTTCCAATGCTCTGCTATTGTGAATAGTGCAACTCTGAACATAGGGGTGCATTGGTTCTTCTAAATCAGTGTTTCAGGGTTCTTTGGGTATACACCGAGCAGTGGAATCTAGAGGTCAAAAGGCAGCTCCATTTTAGTCTTTTGAGGAAATTCCATATTGTTTTCCATAGTGGATACACCAGTCTGCATTCCCACCAACAATGCACCAGGGTTCCTTTTTCTCCACACCTTCATCAGCACTTGTTGTTTGTGATTTGTTCATGATGGCCATTCTGACAGGTGTGTCAAGTTCTTCTTGCTTCCAAATTCAGAAGGTTTTTTAATCCATTTTATCCTGAGGGAAAAAGTTTAGCAAAAGAATAAATATGGTTGCACCTAAGTCAAATCAATGCATATTATGCAGGTTGAATAGTATTTTACAGGCTTAACCAATTTTGAAGTCTTTTACAAGTTGTAGTCTGTTGTATGCAAGCATTATGAGACAAGGGTGAGGCTTTCATAGGCACTGGGAACAGAGACTTCCACCCAAAGTTTCCAGACTTGTGCTGCCCTGGAAGATGTGTCTCTGCGGAGCTCCCTGAACCCCGCCTCCCTGCCCACAGCCCTTCCCGTTCTCCTGGGCCATCTGATGGAGGCAAGAATCTGCTCTCACCCCAATTCATTTTTGCATGAAGGAAAAGCCTCTCTTCCTAATGCCATTCTTGATCCAGAGTGGCCTGTCTATGGGCAAAACATTCCCTTGTGGTTGCTGATTTAAAAACTAACAATTTTACCTGGGGTTGGGGTGGGAATGGGGATTAACTGTAAAAGAATACGAAAGAATTTTATTTGGGTGATGAAAATGGTCTAAACCTGGATGTGGTGATGACTTGGCATATTTACTAAAAATTATTAAATTGTAACATTAAAGTGGGTGGGTTTAAATATATAAAATATCCCTCAATAAGGTTTTTTTTTAAAAAAAAAAAAAAAGAGAGAGAGAAACCTAACAGAAATAAGGTACCCCAATTCATCCGAAAATCTGAAAATAAAATGAGAGGCAAATATTTACAAATTGAGAATGTTTTCCCAAATTTCAGAAAATATCCCTCGAGGCAGATTAGTTTTAAAAAGAAAAAGAAAGCGCTTTTAAACAAACATCAAAGAACATGTGGAAAGTTAAATATTTATTTGTGACTAGATACAAAGTGTTTACTTGTGTTACTGAAATTTTCCAACGTGTCACTTTTAATTAATTAAGCCGATGAAAGAGCTTACTTTTTTTTATTTTTAATAAGGCTTTTTTTAGAGAGAGAAGGGTGGGGAGCAGAGAAACAGAGAGGGGGAGAGACATCAATGTATGGTTGCCTTTCACCTGCCTCCAGCTAAGGACCTGGCTGGAGACCTGCCTTGCAACCTGGTTATTTACCCTGGCTGGGAATCGAACCAGTGACCTTTGGGCTCACAGGCTGGCACCTTATCCACTTAGCCACCAGCCAGGGCTAAAGCTTACATTTTTAGATCAAAAAATTATCTTTATATCATAAAAAATAGTAAATAAAAGTGTCAGGTTCATTTAAATAAGAGGTTTATATTCTACTTGAGCCAAACGTAACACATCCATTACCTGACTAATACTGAAGGGCATTTCTTCACAGAAGATAATAAAGTGACCATTTATTAAACCCTTTACCTGCTTTGTGTCATAAATAATGCTAATCATTTTATAAAGTGCCAAATATAATTTTCACAAGAGCCTTGTTAAGTTCATTTATTAGAGTGTTTTCATTTTAAGGATAAATAGATAGCGACTCAAAAATAGGGTCATTAAAAATGTTCTGAAATTCACACAATTATTACCAAAGCTGAGAAGTGAACCCAGATACCATTATATCTAATGTCCATACTTTATTCATTAGTATATGCTGTTGTATTTAGTAGATAAAAGGAGGAAATGTGCTCCTCACATCTACCTTAAAATCAGGTATAGGTATGTGACAGGCATACTTTTGAGAAATTACATTAGACTAATGAGTTCATATCTTTTGTCTAATTGGATGGCATCATGGTGAACTTAGAAAACTTGATGATGAGATGGATAAACTGCTCTTAAAAATCCTTCAGAGATCATAAGAAATAAATGTGCTGCTAAAAGATAGGGTGATCATATGATTTATTGTACATACTAGAACTCTTAATCATTTTTAGCCCAACTTCAGTATCATGATAGCTCCAAGTCATAATGCCATAATGATGAAAAAAATGACATGTATAAAAATTTGTGCATGGCATGTAATAAGTGCTCAATGAACTATTGTTTTTAAAAGACAAGCTGCTGAATTCTTAGGCCATGGTAAAACTATTGCAGTATATTATGATTATGAAATACAAACACACACATAATGTAATGTATATTACAATTATAACATATTGAAATGTTTTTCTTCAACTCTATTGAGGAAAAATACTCATTTGTGTTCTGCTGAATCATGGAATGCAGGCAGTTGTGGGTTTACGACAAGGATTGGAGACTCTTAGTCAAGATAGGCAAGAAGAGTTCATCAAAACAAATCTGTGAGTCAAAACTGGGCGTTGGTAATCAATCATGTACAGCTTGAAGGTTAGGGTCACCTAAGGGACAGAGCCAGGCAGACTTTGATAATAAAACAGACGTACCTGGGTACCAAAAGTTAGGACAAAAGGTAGTTTTAGTGTCGGTTGGGAAGGAGCATTTTAAACAAGTTGAGGACAAAGCAACACAATCAAAAGAATTGATTTGATTGACAATAATACAAATTATCTTGATTATTAAATCATTCTTGCTTCAGCCAGGAAATTTTTATATGCTTCCTGGAAAGGGAGCATTTGTACCCATGTACAGCCTGATGGAAGCCTAGACTCTACAGTAAGTGAAGGAGGACGGAGGAGAGGGAAGGAGACAGAAGCGATGACCAGCCACACCCCCAGGACACAGTGCCTCATGCTGTGAAGGCAGTAAACTCTTTTAATAGCCGGTAGCATTCTAGTAGTTTCTCTCTCGCATGGATACTTCTTCTAAAACTCATCGCTCCTAAAGGCATTTCTTTTATTTATCTTCTTACTTTACGGCCTATTTAGAATAGCAATGTTGAAATGTTAAAATAATCATTCTATTTTTTAAATTTAAACAACATTCGGAATGAACAGGATATATAGCTTGAATTTTAGTGTATGTGATGATACAGATTAGGATACGTATCTTAAATATGACAAAATGGTATATTGATTCAAGCAAATAAATTGTACTTGCTATAGTACTTGGTAGGAACATTTTGGTAAGTTTAATATAATTTGAAAATAAAAAAATCATCAAGAATAAGTAACATGAAAATTAGTACTATGTGTTAGAAATAGAATATATATTAAGTTTATTTTTAAATTATAGTTGACATAAGATAGTATATTAGTTTCAGGTTTACAATATAGTAATTAGACATTTACATTTTATAAAAAGAAAAGTAATAAAGTATATCATTATTTGGCATTTTGTACCAATTGCCTTGATCGTTTAATTTTTTCTGACCACTGTTTCCCTAACTTTTTTAGAGACCTCATTTATCCCACCTCTATTGCACTAAAATGTCTTAAAGTGAAGTGATGAGAAGGGTAGTTACATTAAATTCAGGGGAACTGTTTTCAGGTGGCAGCTTTCCTGTTTGTCAATTTATGACTAAAAATTTATTTAGCCTTTATGCTTTTCAGTTTTTCTTATATAAAATATGGGGAAAAAATTTTTGAAGTTTCAGATCCTTCTTAGGTAAAAAAGAAAAAGAAAAAGAAAAAGGAGAAGGAGAGGAGGGGAATGGAGAGGAGAAAGAAGAGGAGGAAAAGAAAGTAAAACTTAGTTAACATTTTCTAAATCATTTAATTGCCTACTTACTAAAGTGTACTCTTAGTGCTAAAATTTTTAACCATATTTTCTTTTCCTCAGAAAGGGGACCTTTGTTTTCTTATATATGCAGCTGTCTCTCCTTCCAAGTTTTCTTGTCTAAAACTCATGATAGAATTCGACGTTCTAGTTTTATGGCTGATAAAGCTGGGTTCCAAGATATAAAGTAATTCATGAAATTATACATGCATAACTACGTAGTCTCTGCATCAATTATTACAAATAGTCATCTCAAAATGTCTAATACTTTGAATGAACGATGTTTAAAACACAGATGTAGTTCCATGTATTGCAATGTCATTTCAAAACAGTCCATTTATTATGTTAAAAAAGGACTTGGATGGCTAGCATTTGTTACAGCAAGATTTTCCCTGTAAAGTCAGAAGATTGAATGCAGGATATAAATTATCAACCAGTTAGTTGGGCATTTTTTTCCAAGTTTTACTCATCACGTCGCTAGCTGTCATTTCACATCACTGTACTTGACCTGTAAATGAAGCTCGCCTTTTATCAGACTCAGCTGGGGGTTATTATGTCAACTTTAATGCCTCTCTAAAAAGGGTCCTCAATGTGGTTTTATATCACAAATGGAAACTCGGAGAGGGAAGGACATTTTCCATGTGGCAGCCTCGTAAAACTATCACTTAAACAACTTGAATTCAAGAGAAATTTGCAAAAATCTTTTAAGCACATGCACGGTCTTCGGAGGAAATGCTAATGTGGAGCCCGTCTGCTCTGCTGCAGCTGCTTGATTTAGGAAAAGCATAAACAACCCTGACTCATTGGGGGAAGTCGTAATTACCATATGGAGCGTTCAATGTACAGACACTTCATAAGGACTAAGGCAGTAGCTTAAATTATAGTCATTATGCTATCCCCACTCCCAAGTCTTGCTTTAATGCCTGCTAAGGACAAAAAAAAAAAAAAGGTCCTCTATTCAGTACCTTTGCATCTGGAAAGAAAATATAGGTGAAGATGCATCACAAAACAGGTAAACAAATCTGATGGACAAGGTAAAGCAGCAGGGTACTTCCTCAAATGTTTGGTAATGACTTTCCCAGACCCCTCTCTCTGTGTGTACCATGCTGCAGAGGTCTGTTGATAGGAATATTATATGGCCAGGCCTTTTAAGGCTGTACAGTGTAATGGGAAAAGGAAGCAACTAAACATTTGAAATAATTGTGTAACTATTTGAAATAGGAGGTCTGTCCAACCATTGTTAATATAACAAGAACAGTTTGCAACATTGATATAACCTGGCAGCCAAGGAAAGTGGACTGGAAGCACATGTGTAAACAGTGATGACTTCACTGTAACTAGTCGGTGGGAGGTGGAAGATGCTGTTGAGTGAGCATGTGTACTGTGTGGCTGTCACATTCAAAATGAGCAAGCACAGCAATGAATCTGCATCCAATTTTGTGTTGAGCTTGAACATTCCTCTGCAGAAACTATTCTGATGATTCAGAAGGCTGCAGCTATGGTGAAATGGTGATTGTCAGCTTCATCGCAACTCACCCACAGATGCATCACATCTCCTGCAGGGCTTTTTGTGAAACATCAAATTGCCCAGGTGACTCAGCCCCCTGCAGCCCAGATTTGGCTCCCTGTGACTTCTGACTTTTCCCAAAACTAACATCACCTTTGAAAGGGAAGAGATTTCAGACCATGGATGAGATTCAGAAAAATACGAAGAGGCAGCTGATGGCAATGAGGAGACCTGTGTGAGGTCCCAAGGTGTCCACTTTAAAAGGGACTGGGGCATCATTCCCTTATGTACGATATTTCTTGTGTCTTGTATCTTCTTCAATAAGTATCTGTATTTTTTCATATTACATGGCTGGATACCTTCTGGAAAGACATCATATGTGTCAATGAAATCGAAAGTGCTATGCTGCTAATAGAATCAATAGTAAGAGCACCACTATACATATAATGAGCAAAAGAGAAGCTCACCACAAGCTTTTTCTTACCTATATTCCAAAGAAGTATTTATTAACATATAGTTTCATCAGTTGTCCAAATTGGCCACTTGGTCTCTTAAATGGCAATTCATTTCCAGTCAGCATCTTTGAGGGGATATTATGGCATCAAAGCATTGTACGGATCAAATAGGCACAAAATGGACAGAGGACTGCAATTCAAAGAAACAGCCAATTCTATGGAAGTAATATAAATAATAAAGGATATATACATGATTTCAAATAACTTGGGGACTAATTGGAGAAAAGATTTGAGCGTTGTAAAGTGGGAAGATATTTTAATAGAAACACACATGATTCAAAGAAAGCAAGAGTGGAAGAAAGACAAAATCACCTTCAAAGTTCCTATCACCAGGTGAAGAAAAGCTCATGGTGTAAACACAAAGCTCTATCCTTAGGTGGTTGCATATATAGTAGGAACAAACTTCACAAGGCATTGTCAGAGATGTACTACTTCTTTGGAACATTTTGCAATGGCAACTGTAAATATATATTTAACCTTAGGGAACTTTGCTGATGTATAAGCATTTAATACTCTTCAGGCTAAATGCTCAATAGAGAAGGGTCAATGTGTCTTGCTGTCCTGTGACATAATCCATCACATCCCTCTCTAATTCCTCTGCACAAAGTCAATAGGTTTTAGCTTTTGGAAATTATTATAGGGCTGAACAGGAAGCAAAGTTGAATGAATCACAAAGGTGGAAAAATCAGCCCTCAGAGCAAAACACCCTGTCCAGGTAGCCAGGTGGTCTGCAAATGCCTGCTAGCACTTTTTCTTCCAGTTGGCATATAACATCTGTTTCTCAAGTGAAAGGGTGTGAAGAAAATGACACAAGTGGTAAGCACTGACATATGCAGGGGAAAGGAAGTGATTTATTTTATATTAAGATTGTTACTGTTGCAAAAATAAAAGCACAACCTGAATATGCCTCTGTAAGACTTGTATAATATGTGTGTGTTTAAGAGAAAGATTGTATATTTTTATTAAATCATAACACAAAAATACAGGACTCTGAAAATCTAATTAGCACAATGAATAAAAACAGGAGGCCTATAAAAAATATTTTCTGAAATAAGGGTAAGATTCTACCAAGAGTTTCGAAATAAGGGAAGGAGTAGAACCTAAGAAATTATAAACTATTCATTTGCATCAGCTGGAAAATAGTATATATGAAAGAATAATTCAATATTTGCTAAGAAAAAATGAAATACAAATGTTTATAAGAAATACTAATGATAAATTATCAGTGTATTAATATAGGTAATAAAATAGTTACCTTTTGGGAATGCTGAAAATGATAGCCTTTCTGACTGAAGTCAGTATCAATTATATAGCCTAATAGAATGAATTTATAGAAACTAGGAAAAGACAGGTAATGGGCTCTAGGTATCAGTCCATTCACAGCTCATTTTTATAAATGAAAATCACAGTGCTGTGGAGGTGAAGTAAACACTCCCAAAATCTAGACCTAGGAATATCAGAAAGGAAAGGTGGTTTGGGGGAACTTGTTTGCAACTGTGATAAGAAGGGTGCAATATTGTCGTAGTCCCAGAATGCAAGGTAACTTGGTGAGGAATTAAACACAGGTGAAGGAGGAGGCAGCAATTCATTTATAATAAAGATATGGAGAGGATACTGGGCCATGGAAAATAAGGGCCAAATTTGAAAATGAACAAAATTGCACTAAACAA
The DNA here is from genome assembly GCA_004026585.1 of Noctilio leporinus. Lineage (NCBI taxonomy): Eukaryota > Metazoa > Chordata > Mammalia > Chiroptera > Noctilionidae > Noctilio > Noctilio leporinus. Next base: position 39,570 of record PVIW01006080.1, read on the forward strand.
TCAGAAAGCAAATGTGATAAGTTAGTGAGTCAACTCTGAAATTTCCTCTAATAAGAAATAAGCTTTTCTGGGCCCTGGCAGGTGGCTCAGTGGATGGGCACTGGTCTGTGAGCCCAAAGGTTGCTGGTTCGATTCCCCAGCCAGGGCACATAACCAGGTTGCAAGCCAGGTCTCCAGCCAGGTCCTTAGCTGGAGGCAGGTGAAAGGCAACCATACATTGATGTGTGTCTCCCTCTCTGCCTCCCTCCTTCCCCTCTCACTGAAAATAATAAGTAAAATCTTAAAAACTAAAAAAGAAAGAAAGAAAGAAGCTTTTCTAAAAGCTGAGGAAACATGGAATTCTTAGGGCCAACTTAATTGTGTAGAAATGAGGCAGGTTACCAAGGAGGCCATTCCAGGGTTATTGCCCTTTCAGAATGAAAATGACAACCATAAAACTTGAGCATCGGAAATAAAGTATCTTTGATATATTATTTTTCAATATCTTGCAGAAATATCTGGCAAAGAAAGGAGAGAGGCAGGAAGAAGGGAACGTTTTTGAAGTGATTGTTTCAAAATTGGAAACCATCGACACGAGAAATAAGTTGGGTGTGCAAAGGGAGCAAAATCATTTCTTTTTCACCTAATTTCTCTTATGTATAGGGAACAACATGAAACCTAAGTTCATTGTTAGGCTTATAAGATGGACCATTCTGGGTAACCACTCTGATGTCCCAAGTCTCCTCCATGCTCCAGGCCATCATGGGCTTTCTGTCTTCCCACTGGCCTGTCATTCCTTTCACCTCTGACCCCCTGCCCCAAGAGAACCACATCTCTGCCATCATGGTGCATAGCTCCATAGCCAGCATCTCACGGTGTGAAATTATGCAACTAAAAGTATCCTTTTGTCATGGGAATAATTCTGTAACGTAAGGCACGTGTGATAATAGTAGTTGTCACACATTTGTGATGAACAGGATGGGGCGGTATTATCACACAGGGAGACAGATGCAAGGGGGAAAAGTTTTTCAAGTACTATCTTCAGAAGTAAGGTTGCCAGAGCTTATGGAAGTGCTTTCAAGGTAGGGAAAAATAAATGAAAAGCAGATTTTCTCCCTAATAAAATTGCCAGTGGGTAAGGCAAAGGTTCAGAAAAACAGGAGGTTTCTAATATATTAACCGCCCATTCAATGTCTGGCAGTAATTAGGAAAATAAACAGGATCCTGAGTTGAATTAACAGCACCAATTAAACTTTCTTGCAAATGCATTTACACTGATAACCTGTGGGGCAACATCTGGAACATGATTCACAAAAATGATGTCTGATATTTCTGATATTCTCCAAGGAGACAAATACAAATCAAAAAATTAAAAGTGTGTAGGAGGTATGAGCAGTGTACCAAGAGAGAAATGAGTTTTGATTTTTGCCAGAATTTTAAACAAAAATCAGATTAAACTTGTTTAAGTATTTAAAAGGCATAATTGGCTTATTAGTCTATTTCTGTAGGCAAACAGCTGTTCCTAAATACGGGCTAAGACATAGAAATTTTTAAATTATATTCAAGGTAGATACTAGAACTTTACAAAACTGAAAGTGAGTTGAGGATATGACACTTAGTGTAATGCATAGTTGGAAAACTTGATAGAAACAAGATTTATAGAATTACATAAAATCCTTAATATTTTCAGCAAACTTTTTGTTTATAGAAGTCTTTTTTGATGCATTTTGAAATAAAGAATCCACTGTAATAAAAATAATTCTCCTTTTATTTACCTCAGCTGCATGTTAGGAATTCAAGTTATGCATTTTTTCTATTAAAAAGCTATTATAAATCACTTTTTTGAAGTTTGCAGAACATATCTCTATAGAAATCACAGTAATGGTAGTTTTGTTTCCAGAACCCAGATTCTTCAATGATCTCTTTTATCTTATATACCCATAAATATAGTATCAACTTCATGATGCTAAGTATACCTAACCAATGTATGCATTTTCCTTACTTGAAAAATTCATTCCAAATTCTAATTTAAGAGGCTAAAGAGGCTAGGAAGATGATTCTTTCCACAAAACATTCCCACTCACCTCCCAAAAAAGAAATAACTTTAATTAAAGATTGTATCCCTAAATTTATTTTTTAATGGCACTCTTTTACTGAGGGGGAGAGGGAAAGGACACAAAAGAAGACGGAGATACCTACCTCAAACGTTCCAGTGCAACTGTTTGTTCAACAAATATGTATTGAGACTCTACTAGGTAAACAATCCCAAGGAAAGTGTTCTGTTACTCAAGAAAAACAATGATTAATTAAAATCCAGTATGCCTTCCAGGAATCTATTCAAGTCTGGGAATAGAAAAGACATGTAATGTATCATGGCTTAAGCTTTGGCTAGATAAGGAAGCCCCTGGAATGCAGTGACAAAGAGATTGAAGCTTGTCCTGTGGACATCAGGAGGACATCAAAAGTCGGACCTGTTTCTGTTGTGGGGCAGTAAAGTGACTGGAGATTGTTTTTTGTTTTTTTGGTTTTTTAAAAAGTACTTTAAAACCCCATGCCAGATGAATTGCACATGATGGAGGTGGTTGGTCAATGCCAAAAATTGATGTTGGGAGACCAGTTCTAAAACATCAAAATAATATAGGCCAAATAAGACTGCAGAACATTGTATTTCAGAGATAAGTAGAAAAGAAATGCTTAAAATAATAGAACAGGAAAGGACTGGACTCATTCCGGTAGGAAGCCAAATAATAATTTAAAGAAGACTCTAAAGTTGAGCCCATGTACGTATAAACAGGTGAATGGAAATGAGAAGAGTTGGTTTGACTGGGAGAGTAAGGTATTTGGTTATGAAAGTATTTCATTTGAAATACTAGTAAAATAGAGTTGATGATAATATAGGAGCTTTGGTTTAGTTTAATCCTTAATAATGAGAGTAAAAGAAAAATGTGGAGAAATGCATACATGTAAGTAGTTATGAAAAGAAGTGAAATGGATAAAAAATGTCAAAGAAGAAGTTGAAAGGTGTTTCTTCTAAGAAGCTATGAAAAAAACAGCATGTCCCCAAAGGGTTTGACCCCTACACGAAAGGTCCCCAAATAGCGGAGGAAGATGAAAAATAAAAAAGAACCCTGAGAATCTTCAACTAATGGGCCCATTCATTTGTCATGTATTACTCCCAAATGTGTCTGCATCTATTTTATTTTATCCTTTATTGTAATACATAATTTATTTTTAATTGAATTATTTCTACCACTCATTTCATAAGAAATCAGTTTTATCTTCTTAAATAACTCACCAGTTTTAATGTCAGCTTTTATTTTATTAGTATCTGTATTTCACAAGTTTCTCCAGCAAATTTTCCAATGCCTGGCACAGTGCCTGGTCTGTAGAAATCACTGAATAATCGTGTGTTGGATAAAAGTGTGACATAGCTGTAGGGGCTAGGCAGATATGTTTGGAAGTAAAAATGGAAGAGCTGGGAGAAACATTGAGAAAATAGAATAAGGAGTCATTGAATGATCTGAACATTATTTATTCATGATGATTAAGAAATGGGAGTAGAAGAATGTAAGGTGCTGTAGAAAGAAGTATTACATTATTTGTTTGATCTTATCTCAAAATTCACTAGACTGTATTGTACATCTTTAAATCTTTCTCTGTTCCGTACGCTCACCTTGTCTTTACTTTGCAACTTTTTTGCTAAAGCCTGGAATGCCCTTTCATCAAAGTATCAATATAAAAAGTCAATAGTTTCTTTCAATATGACTGTGTTTTCAAATATAACTTGGAACTTTAAAAGCCTTTAGCTAATGAAAAGCCACATAGAGTAATTTTGAAATCCTACCAAAAAATCTATGCCAATATATGCAAAATATTTCTACAGGTTACTGAAGCCACATTTAATAAAAATGTAAATCCAGTAAAAGTTTCTAATAATTTGACTTAATTAAAATTTTATTCATGTATAATAAATTATTAGGAAATATTCCCTTACTTCTTCTTACCAGTACCTACATGGCATAGCTCTCTCCTCACCTCTGCCCCACTATTACCTTATTCATAATTTATTTGTGTTTCTGACAAGGTAAATTAAAGCCAAGTTTTTGTGTTATTCTGCCCTCCTTCTCACCCTTAACCTGAACTCCTGGTATTATGACAGTTGGGCAAGAGGGGAATGATGTCAGCTCTGCTGTAGATTTTGAGTCCCTTCCTTTCCAATTGCCTCTGGTGTTCATTCCGTCTGTCTTTGCTTACTTTATTTGGCTCTTAATGGAAGGTAACCAGCATGATAAGATAAATGATTTCTATAAGGGGTTTAACCTGGAATCATTATAACTCATACTTATGCTTCTCAGACATATTCCAGAGCAACATGGGGACTTCCCAGGCTCACTACCAGGGATGCGACTGTAAGGAGCAAAGACTTGACATATTTGGAATCCTCACAGTGCATGAGAGTGTGCGAGTATGTGCATGTGCCTGTGTGTGCACGTGTGTGGCTTTTCCTCTGAATTCACCTCCTTTTTCTGCATTTTCCCACGGGGAGAATCCCCTAGGGCGGACATTTGAAGTAGAAATTTGTGGTATCCGACCTTCAATGTTACTTGCATGTCCCAAGATTATTGTCTAAGTCCTGTGTGGATCCACATGGGTCAATTGTGCTGCTCGCTAAAATCTTTGGTTTCCTCAAAATTTAAATAATTTAGGTCCTGAGTAAATGTTCTCATTTTAATGGCAAATGTTCTTCTATGCCAAGCCATGTCCTGTACTAGAAAAAGCTTGACTACTCTTACTCTGAGATTCTGCTAACTTCTTTAACCTGGTATTTACCTTGGTCCTATTTTTCTTTCACTTAAAGGACTAATACATTTTGCCATTGATCTTCTTAGGCTTTTTTTTGCAAATGGGTTGCCATTTGATTTCCATATCAAATCCTGTGTGTAAAGATGTTTATGTGTCTCCATGAAGTTTTTTTATACTTTCCAAAGTATGAAGTTCAGTTACAAAGGTGTCAAGTTTATTTCCTAACTGTAGTTTTCCCTCTTACACTTATTAAACCTGACTCCCAGATTAGGGTGGAGGATGAGCCCTCGTTGGTAATAATTCTGTTAAGTTTTTCCTTCACCTGATATTGTTAGGATGGGAAATCCTCTACGTGAGGTGGGTCTGAGTTTCTGTCTACTTTCGTATCTTAACTAACTCCACCCACTTCTTGTGTTTAGTTCATTCTCTGCAACTAAAAAAATCTTAATTTTTACTAGAAACCAGTAAAAGCATGATGAATTCATATATGAAAGAATAGTGAAAAAGTAATTGAATAATATCTGTCTGTCTATATGCAATAAATCCAGGTGAGACGGAATACCAAACTACCTTAAGAAATTTCCTACTTAGGGTCCAACCACTAAGATTAAGCAATCCAAATATGTACTGATCCTTTTGTTTTCCATTTACAAAACTATTCCAAATAAGTGAATCCGGTTTCTTTAAAGTAGTAATTTAAATGATACGGATATTGCATTGATCTCCCTGCATTTTGCTGTGTTTCCTGAGGTAAACAGTGGTCATGTTTCAGGAAAAGATGTTGATGCAACACCTTGAGGAAATTAAGACTATTCACTGTGGCAGTAATTTCTACAGCTTCCAAAATAACATCACTGTCTCCAACTTATCTGAACTCTCTGAATAAGTGATCTGTGATGTTCTAATGTATAACAAAGGTGTATTTGGTCTTCATCCCTTTCCTGACACAGCTCTAAAATCCTTCGAGTCTCCTAAATGATGATAGCCTTAGAGCTGATTTTCGTTGTGTTAATTAAAAAAAAAAAAAAAAAAAGGTGACTTTTGAGTGGCACCTAAAGATTGCAGCTGGTTGATAGGAGAACCAACCAATCTATGAAAAGATTGGAACTTTCAGTCCCACCCCTGACCTCTGGGAAGGAGAGAGGGACTGGAGATTGATTTAAATTGCTAATGATTTAATCATGGGTGCCTGTGTAATGAAGGCTTCATAAAAATCCAAAAGGATGCAGTTCAGGGAGTTCTGGGGTTGGTGAGGCTTCACACCCTTCCTCCATACCTTGCCCTATGCCTCTCTTCCCAAGTTATATATTTTTAGGAAAAAGCCATGGTCTAGTAGGTCAAAGTTCATCTGAGTTCTGTGAGCCATTCTAGCAAATTAGTCAAAATCAAGGGGAACCTGCTATAGCCATTTGGTCAAAACCAATAGATGGTCTGGCAATTGGCATCTGAAGTGTGGAAGGGGAGAGACAGTTTTGTAGGACTGAACACTTAACCTGTGGAATCTGATAGCATCTTGTGGTAGATAGTGTCAAGATTCAGCTGAACTATAGGACATCCTGCTGGTGTCCAAGAATTGCTTACTGGTGTGGGTGATCCACCACCATCCCATGTTGGAATTGGGTGTAAACCTTTCAGATCTTTGGTTTGAAATATGTGGCTTTCCTGATCCACAAAACTGAAGGTTGATAAACTTCCCTATTTGGAGTAAGTTTGTATATTGGCCTTAATAGGGCCTATCTCTGGAACATAAGACAAAAGAAAATCAGATTGGTGACATGAAAAACCATACTAAGTACATATGTTATTATAACTGCCCTCATGGGTCTACAAACCTGGTAGCATTACCCTTATTCTTGATTTTTGCTGATTTCAATTTTTAAAAATGCCTTAAACTTATTTTTCGTACCCTCCACAGTTGCTAATGTATCTTGCATGTAGGTGTTTAATTATCAGCTAGTGTCAATCAAGTCTTCATGCAAAATATCAATCCATTACCAAAATTATATTCAACTACCCTTTCAATTTAACAAATTTCCATTTATAAAATGCCAAAACAAGGAATGCAATGTTTGACAAATTATATATCCAAATTGTCTCCATTAGCAAGTCTAGAATGTAAAGTGGGAAAATTATGAACATTTGCTATTTTTGCTCAAAAAGAATGTCATTGGAATTACCTTGTATAAACTTCCATGTTATATAATTTATTGCTCATCTTAACAATATTCTCTTTTATCTTACTATTCTGGCTTTATTATACTGATTTACAAAGTTTAATGCTGTAGTGATGTCTATTGGATAAGTGAATTAATGTATTAATTGGAAATTGCTTCAATAATACAAAAGAGTATGTCTTATTAAATATTTAAGAATTTATATATATTTATATATATATATTAGCATAATAGAAGGTAAATAGTATAGAATAAAAATGAATACAACTATATTAAGTATATTATCAAACAAAAATGGAAGTTAGAAGAGAGCATCATCATTTATGAAACAAACACTATTTCAAAGCAGTTTTCTTATCTCATCAAAGCATCCCTTTGAGTTAAATATCAACAACTTCACTTAGACTAGAGCCACTAAGACTGTATAAGATTTAAGCCTCGCAACAGTAAGGGGTTAAGTATTCAAATAATCTTTTTTTTTTTTTTTTCACTTCCACTATGACTTACTGGCTTTGTTGCAGAATTTAATGAAAATTATATATGGACAGTTTATGCAAAAGTTATTTATTTTCATCCCATTAATACTCTTCATCATTTTCAATTATGTACTTATTCTAAGTAGAATAGACTAACTTATCTCCTAATCATATGAGGAATCTGCAACAGTAAAACTTAAGAAATCGTAGTTGCCAGAGCTGGGGGGTGGAAAACTGGGAAGTTTTTATTCATTGAATACCTAGTTTCCCTGACATTAGATGATAAGTCATGGAGGTCTGCTGTAGAACATATTGCCTATAGCCAACAATAAAATGTTGTGTCCTTCACGTTTCATTAAGAAGTAGATCTTATGTTATGTGTTCTTATAAAAAACAAGAGAGACAGGGAGGGAGGTAAGGAGAAAGGGAGAGAGAGAGAGAGGAAGAAACTTTGGGAAGTGGATACACCTAATACCTGGATTATGGTATTTACATATGTACAAGGTAACTGCATGCAGTTCTTTGCAAACCAACTATACCTCAATAAAACTGTTTTGGTGTTTTTTTTTAAAGAAAGACACTTCCCCCTTAATTGGATTTGTACTATTTTAAGTTTATATGATTTATTTATTTTATACATCTTCCTGTTTGCTAAGAACAAAAAGACAAAGGCTTCCTGGGTACAAGTCTGCTGGTAGTCCATGAGCAGCCATGAGTCTTAACAGTGCAGCTGTGTATTCAGGGAGTGAAACCAGGACAGCAGAGGTCCATTCACTGAATGCATAGGACATTTTTAATCACTTGTTTCACATGCATGTTATCACAAATCTCCTCTTTTAGCAATAACTTAGCCAAATACAGCTATCAGTAACACAACGGTCAGCTACCATATGTCAGGCACTACACTAATAATTCTCATCTGATCTTTCATATCTATTAGGTCTAGCAGTTGGCTGTTGGGGAGCTGGCATGGAGAACTAAAAGAGAAACGTGCTCATGAAAACAACCATTGAAACTACAAATTAAACCAACTTAATATATCTTAGCAGTTGCCTATCACCTCCGGTTTTCAACAGTTGTCCGTGCCTGAACTAAACACCTCTCCTGAATCTTTACACCCTTTCCCATAATGCTCCACCCCATCCTTATCCTTGCTTCCTTGTCTTGAGCCCTGCTCTAATCTTCCTCACTTTAACTTCCAACTCCTTCAGAAAACCCCATGCATAACATCTTTGTCATAGGATGGCCAACCCTTCTTCATCTAGTAAACTAAAATCAACCCAGAAACCCACAGCAGTACAAATTCCAAACTTTGAGTTTTAGACTCTGAAATGATAGCACATGGTGGCCAGGGTATGTGTGGATGGGGCCCTTCTTGGGGCCCTTCTGCCATTGTGTGGTAAAGACACCCCACATCTCTCACAGCCTAAAGTCCTCAGTGTCTTTTACACACACACACAGGACACATATATATCTCTAGAGAATATTTTTGAAGAAATTATAATCAAATTAAGGTAGAAACCCAAATTTCCCCAGAAGACACACAAGCCTCTGAGATTTTTCTTAGCACAAAAGGTAGATAAACGTTTTACATCATCAGTCAGGGTAGGTTTATCTTCTCTTTGTATTGACATCTATCTTAAATATTGACCTGGTGATGTATTAGTACATGTAAAACAAGCACATTAAAGTGTCTGCTCTGATGTCCTTAATCCTCCAGAATGCAATACAAACTGAATGAAAACTAGCTCTGTATTTTATTCCAGTCTATTATAAAAGTAAATGAAGTAAACAAGTTTAGCATATAATTTAGGTCAAATAATTTAGGATCACAGAATCCACCAATTTCCTTATCACATTCACCCAATAAACTTAGAACTAAGATATTTGATGCTCTATCTCTTTTCTAGGTTCCCCTAATTAGTCTTAGAGTATTCTTTGATGTTCCTAAAGCAAGCATGTAAGACTATTTTATATTCTGATTTTTCTCTGACTGGATTCTCTACTCTTCCTACTACACACCCTAGCAAATTATATTAATTTAAGACTCAATTTCTGTTATGTGGTCTCTACAACTACCCAAATGCTTTTTTTTTAAATCTCATAGAAAAAACCATTGTATATCTTGTACCTCCATCTGCCTCCAATGTCCTTAAAATGTTATTTCTCTTACTTAGTTTCATGTTTTCTTAATGTTGGATCAAGAAATCCAGTGTTGTACTACATTTCCAGGATTTATCACAGGGTCAGGCACACATTGGGTGTTCAATATATATTTGATGAATAGGTGATTAAAGAATAAATATTACATAACAAGGTTTATAAAATTTTCATATTAGTTTGAGTTCTCGAAGGAGTAGAGCCTGAAACATGCAGGTAGTTCATGTGGATGTGGTCCCAGAAATAAAAATGGAGGGAGAAGGGACAGTGTGGTAGGTCTGGAAGAAAAGACAACGTTGTGTTGAGTTCTTTGGATCCAGTCTGCAGGAAGCACATGAAACGCTTCAGAGAATCATCTCTCCAGTCTTTCAGGTTACAATTCAGGCTGAATGGAATCCTGCAGCTCAGCATCAGAAAAGTGCCTGAAATAGAAAATGAGAGAAAGATGTGACGAACGATGAACATTTGAAGCATGAGGCTGTCGATGAATGTGGAATTTTTCACCACAGTTTCAGTCCAAATCAGAGGTGAACCTACAGATGTGACATGGGGTATCTTAAGCATCTCCAGTATCATAAAAATGGTCTTCAGATTTCTTATGCAAAAAATTAATAGTGTCTAAGTACCAGGCAGCAAATCATTGTTCTTTTCTTTTGTTTCACTCCCCATGTGTTTGAGATGTTAAATGTGTTTTCACAATATTCAAATGCAAGTAAATTCAATGTAACATTTATGCAGTCCTTATAAAAAATCAGTTTTATTAAACTATATTGATTCTCCTAATTATTTCCTGTTCAACCAGTGATTATGCACAGCCAGAGGCTGAGAAGTTGAATATGACCTACTTAAAGCAACTAGTCTGAACCTGGCTTTACAAACTCTGTGGAATTGTCTATTATAAATAATATTAAATAGTTCAAATCCCTGTGTTAGATTTTTATCAAAATGTCAGCCAATCTTTTATTTAATTATTGCTCAATACTCTTCATAAAACCCAGAAAATAATAGTGATGTATATTAATTTCTGTTCAGATTAACCACATCCTTCCTTGGTTAAACAGAAATTTGAAGCTCTACATTCTTTGTTTTATTCTGCATGAGTAAAATAAGCCACAGTCTATGAACTGAGAACTATTGAAATTGGATTAAATTGTTCTCGGTTCTAATTACATTGATTACAGAAAAAATAATCTGCATTGGGCTCCTGAAAGAATATCCTATGCAATGACGGGCATATAAATAGCAATGGCATAATTGTCTCATAACATCCCATGAAATCAAAAGATTTCATCTAAACTTTAAGGAATCATACTCTTTTATAATTCCAGACTACCTGTGATCACTTTCTCTGAATAGGTGATGTTTATTAGCAAGACAGTGAAGTTAAACTTTCACCACATGTCTTCCTATGCAAAATATGGCCTCTGGACCAGCTGCCTAGACATGACCTGGAAGTTTGTTAGAAATGTAGAAATTTGGGCTGCTTCTCAGATACACTGAACCATGATCTACATTTCTAAAAGATCTTTATGTAATTTATATTCACTTGAAATTTGAGAAATATTGCTCTAGATGATAGGGTTGTTGTTTTGTTTTGTTTTTTTTAACTTCCAGATAAAGTTTTTTTCTATCTTTTTATGGAATTGGAGATGGATGCTGATAATGTTCTTTGCTTTATACTATTTAGGCAACAGACTTTCTTTCCGACTTGTGTAACTGAGACACAAACCTACAGGGTAGCTACCCAGCACCTACTCCCACATTCCATTTCTAACTTTATTCAGTTATCCTCCATCTTCAACAAGGCTAATGTCTCCATAAAAAATGAGACTCTCCCCAGTCCCTTGGAGTGAGCCATGGCTTTTTTAAACCAATTCCATTATTTCCTCATTCATCTGAGATTGGTTTATGCTTGCACATGTGGCAATATTCCAAGCATATTTATATTAATCTTGCCACTGTGTGAAACTTACAAAAGGAATCAGTAGAGAAGTGTAGTTCAAATCATTCTAAACTGAAGAAATCAGCAAAGATCAAGAAAAACATACTAGAATTTTAGGGGGGAAAAGTGACATTCAACCATAAAGTGCTAAGTTTTTCTATACTATTAATATGTATTTCTATTTATTTTCTGTTTATTTAAGACAACGGGAGATCTAATAGACTGCACAAAGATTGTGAGATCTGTCCAGAAAGTATCCAGCCATGCAATATGAAAAATAGAGACATTTATTAAAGAGATAAGAGAGAAGATGCATTGTACATAGGACAATAACACCTCAATCCCCTTCAAAGTAGGTATGTTGGAACCTCACACAACTCTTCCAATCACAATCAGTCGCCTTATCGTATTTTCCTGAATCTCTTCAGAGAGTCTGAAATCTCTTCCCTTTCTAAGGTGGTTTTAGTTTTGGAAAGAGCCAGAAGTTGCAGGGCACCAAATCTGGGCTGTATCGGGGCTAAGTCACTTGACTGATTTAATGTTTCACCAAAACACTCTGCCCAAAATGTGATGCATGAGTGGGCACATTGTCGTGCTAAAGCTGCCAATCACTGATGCTCATTGCTGTGGCCTTCGCAATCATCGGAACAGTTCCTATGGGGGAATGTTCAAGCTTAATGCAAAATCTAATACAGATCCGTTGCTCTATTTGCTTAGTCATTTTGAATGTGCCAGCCACACAGTACAAATGCTCACCCAACAGCATCTATTGCCTCCACTGACTAGTACAGTGAAGTCCTCATTGTTCACACATGCACATTCCAGTCCACTCTCCTTGGCTGCCAGGTTGCATCAATATCGAGCCTATTGCTCTTGTTATATTAGCAATGGCTGGACTTTTTCCACACAGCATATTCAACAATACTATATTATAAACTTCAAAGTTGCTAAGTCACTAGGTCTTAATTTTTCTTACCACAAAAAGTGATAATTATGTGAGGTAATGGAGCTGTTAGCTAATGTAAAGGTGGCAATTGTATTGCAATATATAAATATGTCAAGGCAACATGTTGTATACCTTAAACTTACATAATGTTATATGTAACATATCTCAATTTGAAAAATTGAGATTAGAGTCCACCTCAGTGACTCTATTACCCCTAGATAAAAATGTGCTATGAGGAAATTTATGTCACAATCTTTTCTTTACTTTAAAATTTTTTTCAATTACAGTTTATATTCAATATTATTAAACCTAGAGATAATATTTAATTATGTTGAAAAATGACTCAAATGAGCTTATATATTTTGGAAACATTCACAAGATCTGGAATTAGTTAAATGAGAAACATTCACCTTAAATATAAGACAGAAGGCTCTGTTTTTGAAAAAAAGCTTCAGAGAAGTCCATAGTCAAGGCCATGTTGCTTTATGATAGTCCTGGGGAAAAGACAGTGTTGACTTGCTCTATGAATCTTCTTATTCTATTGGCATAAGCCAGAGAAATTAAAGTTTTTACATCAGTAAATTTCTAACTAAATAAAGTACCTGGGTTCTAAAAACCTTAGGCTCTCAACCCCACCCCACCCCCCAAAAAATACTTTTCCTCAAGATATGATTCCTAAAATGAAAATAAATAAATAAATAAATAAATAAGCACTCATGGGTTTAGTAGGGAAAAATAACATTGTATTTTTTAAATTGAAAATTAATTTTCAGTAAGGTTTCCCAGTCCTATCTCTGTATCAATAAATAACAATAGTAACAGTTAATCCCAGATAGAATAATGAATTACATGAAAGAATTTATTCTTTTAAAATTTAGAAAATTTTCTAACATGAGAAAACTTTAGTGTATCTTCAGACCTATGCTATAATGTTATAAGAGGAGAAATTAAAACCAGGGATTTTAGATGGCTTTCCCAAAGTCACACCTAATTAGCACTGGAATCATGCCTAAAGTCCATGTTTCTTCCCACTTACCTTTTGCTTCACCCTGTCTCTTAGTCTCATAATCACCAATATCCCAATGAATCATTTGATGGTTCCCAACACAATGTTTACTTGTGTACTAATTATATAAAAATGCTATAATTAATTTCAGACTCGAGACATATGTAGAAATAAACCACACTAATATCCAACAGTCATTTCAAACAGCATGATAAGAAACATCCTGTGTTTGTGTACATTTTTGTTAACTAAAGAAGTGTTACCTAGGTTTTTGATTGGTCATAGAGTAAATGTGATCATTATTTTACTTTTATTCACTATAAAAACTGTTGCATCATTTACAGATTTTTGAAAGGACTAGATTAGAGTTTGTTCCCATGTACAAAAGTTATTTCAAATGGATCAAAGAATTAAATGTAAGATCTGAAACAAAAAATTACATAGAAGAAAAAACAGGTACTGAACTTGTGGACCTTGGTCATGGAGAACATTATATAAATTTGATCCCAACTGCAAAGGAAGTAAGGCAAAAATAAATGAGTGGGACTATATTAAAATAAAAATGATTGTGCACAGTAAAAGAAACTGATAACAAAACAAAGAGGCAGCCAACCAAATATGGGATGATATTTGCAAACAACAGCTTTGACAAAATAATATCCAAAAAACGAAACAACACAAAACAAACAATACAACTGAAATTTGGTCAGGAAACCTGAACAGGCAGCTCTCCCAAAAAGACACAAATGGCCAACAAATATATGAAAAGATATTCAACCTCACTAGCTATCAGGGAAACGCAAATCAAAAACTGCAATGAGACACCACCTCACACCTGTTAGAATGGCTGTTATCAATAAGACAAGTGATAACAAGTGTTGGAGAGGTTGCAGAGAAAAAAGAACCCTCATTTGCTGCTGGTGGGAATGTAGTCTGGTACAGCCATTATGGAAAACAGTCTGGCAGTTCCTCAAAAAATTAAGAATAGAGTTACCATATGACCCAGCAATTTCTCTCCTGGGAAATACCTGAAAAACATGCATTTGCAAAGACATATGCACCCCTACGTTCATTGCAGCATTATTCATGGTGGCCAAGACATGGAAACAACCAAAGTGCCCTTCAATAGTCTTGTCCATAAACAAAAAGAAAAAAAGAAGAGAAAAGAAATATTACATTTAGAGACAGCATGAATGCATCTAGAAAAGCAAATACCATATGATTTGACTTACACGTGGACTCTAAAGAACAAAAGAAACAAACAAAAGTAAAACAGACTCTTAGGTACAGAGATCAGACTGATGGTTACCAGAGGGAATGGGTGTTGGAGTGCTGGGTAAAAAAGGTAAAAGGATAAAGAAGTGCACATTGGTAGTTACAGAATAGTTATAGGGATGTAAATTATAGCATAGGGAATATAGTCAATAATATTATAATAACTATGTATGGGTCCAGGCGGGCACTTGAAATAACAGGGGGACCACTTTATAAAATAAACAAGGTCTGTCCAGAAAAAGTCCAGCCATTGCTAACATAATGGTTTGCATGACTTCCATGTAGCCTGGCAGCAAAGGAAAGTGGACAATGATGACCTCAGTGTACTAAGTCAGTGGGGGCAGTAGATGCAGTCGAGTGAGCATGTGTAACTGTGTGTCTGTCGCATTCTTAACAAGTGGAGCAACGAATTCGCATTAAATGTCACGTTAAGCTTGATCATTCCTCCATGGACATTAATCAGGTGATTCAGAAGGCCACAGCAGTGAGTATCTGGTGAGTGGCAGCCTCATCACGGCAACGTGCCCACTCATGAATCACGTTTTAGGCAGAGTTTTTTTTTGTCAAACATTAAATCAGTCAAGTGACTCAGCCCCACTACAGCCCAGATTCGGCACCCTGCAACTTCTGGCTCTTTCCAAAACTAAACCCACCTTTGAAAGGGAGATTTCAGACTGTGGATGAGATTCAGGAAAATACAGGGCAGCTGATGGCCATTGGGAGAATTGTGTGAGGTTCCAAGATACCTACTTTGAAGGGGTTTGAGGTGTTATTGTCCTATGTACAATGTATCTTATTTCTTGTATCTTCACTAAATGCCTCCGTTACTCATACTACATGGCTAAATACCTTCTGGACAGACCTTTGTATAATTGTCTAAGCATCATAATGTACACCTAAAACTAATAAAGAATAACATTGAATGTGAATTGTAATTTTAAAAAGATGGAAAATTTTAGGTTATATGTATTTCACCACAATAAAAAATTATAATAAAATTTTTATAAATGATGCGGTAAATATATACAATGGAATACTAGTCGGTCATAAGAAAAGACAAAACACTGCCTTTTGCAACAACATGGATAGACCTTGAGAATATTATGTTAAGTAAAGGAAGTCAATCAGAAAAAGCTAAGAACCTTACAATTTCACTCATATGTGGGATATAAAACTGAAACTCGTGGACGCAGATAGCAATGTGGTAGTCTCCAGAAGGAAGAGGGTGGAGTGTGGAACAGGCCTAATATATGTTGACAGATGATGGTCTGACTTTAGGTGGTGGGCACACTGATCAATATACAATTCTAGTATCCTAAAAATATATACTTGAAAAAGATATAATCTTATTAATCAATGTTACCCCAATACATTTAACAAAAAAAGAGAGCAAGAAAAGAACTATACTTTTTAAAACTAATGCCACAAAATTGTGAAAGTCATAATTGACCAATGTTCAAAGGTCATAATTTGCTTTCAGCAAAAATTAATCCTTCCTTTTGGGTAATTAGAAATTACATAATCTTAGGTTGAATTATTTTTTCATCTATTTTATAGCTGTACACTTTTAATTGCCACTATAACTAATCATTTCAGATGTCAACTTATAATATTTTGTATCCAAAATATTTTCAGTCTCTACTTATTATACTCATGTTAATTCTATTAATTACAGATTTTTATGTGTGTAATATTTTGTCAATGTTATATAGTTGATATTTTTTATAATTATTGGCATTTATCCCTAATAATTTCAGGAAGTTAACCTATCTATAGATGTCTTTTTAGTTTAATAATAAATATTGTAATTAAGAAATATTTTAGCTAATAGAAACTCTAGGTCCATGTTATCTCAATGTAGAATCATCCTATCTCTAAATATTTGATTTGTGGTTATCACAATCTGGCTGATTCTTGGTTCTATTCATTTCAAGTTGTTACAAAACTACTTGCTTATATGGAGTTAAATTCCTCTCGTTATAATTTCAATGCATCAAATTTAATTTAGCATTTTGGAATAACATAGAATAAGTCTACTAATTTTTCAAAGTTTTGGGGTTTTCTTTTTGCCTGTTTTTAATATTAGGCATTGGTTATTATATTATACGTCCTCTTTCTCTTTTCCAGGCCCTGAAATGATGATGATAATAAATATCTGATATTTACTGAGCACCTACTATGGGCCAGATTCACCCTTGTTCACATGTATTAGCTTAAGTCCCCCAATCACCCACAAAGGTGATACAAGTGTCCCTGCTTACCAAATGGGAAAACTGAGGCTCAGAGAGATTACACTGCTTTCTAAAAGTAAACCAGCCAAAAAGCTGCAAGAAAGAAGCAAACTAATTCTCTGACATCAAATCCAAGTTTTTCCTGATACACAATTTACGTTCTTACTGTATTTCATATGTCTTTACCCAGTTTTCTTATGGCATGATTCTTAAACTCATTTTAAGTCTTTCACTTCCAAAGCTCCTAGTTGTTGATTTTTTTACTCCTCCTGTATAGCCCATCTGTTTTTTATATTAATGTTGCTAATTTAATAGAAGATTCCATTTCAGTAAAGTTTCAGCTTTTCATGCAAAATATGAATTGCTGAGTCCTGTTCTATCTAACTAGAAAATTCTTTAAATTGGCGGGTGGGAAATGGGACAACTGCAATACAATAACAAGAAATTGATTGTTTTTAATTCTTTAAACTTTAGTTATCCTTTTATATCGGATATATTTAAGTAGTACTTTACAATGAGAACCCCCACCCTCCTCCACATGCCAATGGGTTACTGTGGAGACATAAGTGTAAACTAGAAAGCAACCAGTCCACTAATTGACACAGACAGTCAATTAGAGCTTCAAAGGAGCTGGCTTAGTATTTTACACACAGCAAACCAGGGAGAAAGGTTCTAGTTTGTTGTGGCGAAATCTCTGTTGCTTCATTGTGGACCAAAGCTGTATATGCTACTAGATGGTTTCTACAGAAATGAAGCAAGGTTCTCACTGGGTGCTAATAAGATGCGTTATGGAAAACCGTGCTATTGTGTGGTTTGAACCCATTAGTTTCCCCCTTTTTAAAGTTCCAGGCTGAAGCAATTCCGACTCTGTTCAGGTCAAAAGTCTTCTTAATCTCTGTGTTATGCTGATCAAACCTCCAACTGTCGGGTCAAATTATTTCCATTGGGCCAGTTCTATTTGTGATTAATTAAAATTTCTTCTTGATTGCATACAGTTCTTTTAAA
Organism: Noctilio leporinus; assembly: GCA_004026585.1. Lineage (NCBI taxonomy): Eukaryota > Metazoa > Chordata > Mammalia > Chiroptera > Noctilionidae > Noctilio > Noctilio leporinus. The sequence goes on from PVIW01006080.1 coordinate 57,567, forward strand.
TGTATAATCCCTTTATTGTGTATCGAATTGAGAATATGGTTCTAATTTAAAAACAAATACTCACGTGGGCCTCTCAGGATGATGTAAGTCGCCAACTTCAGTAAAGTGAGGAAAGAAAAATAAAACATTTTACTACTTTTGCATGAGTATGTGAGCGCAGCAACCAAGAGAAAATTATACCTGACTTGCCTATCATTACAAATTACAAGAGTTGATTTAAAAGAGAAAATGCTTTATATAAATAGAATGTATATGCAGAAAGTCTTAGTTCCAGATTTTTATACCCAGAGGTATTTTAGTTTTAGACAAAAGAAATAAAAGGTGAGACTACATGGAAAATGTTTTAAGTTGGCAACCCCCTTCGGGGTTTTCTTGGGCTTTATCAACTATTCATAATGGAGACAGAGGGTTCTACCCTTTGTTAGCTGGGAGACCTTGAAGAACTTACATAACCTCTCTGTGCTTTTGTAGCCCCATCTATAAAATGTGTATATATAATAGGACTTAGTTCCTAGGGTTATTAAAATGATAGGATGAGTTAATATTTAGAAATCATTTACAGAATAGTATGGCACCCAGTATATCATTCAAATTCTTAATACATTTTTTATAAAATTATCTTTTCTCTCATTTCTCTAATATTTACACACTTGTGCAAGCGAACAGTTTTCCTTATAAAAGCATTATGTTTCTTTCTGTCTTCCAAATTATTATGCAAGAGAATGTCCTGGCTCTACCCTACCCATTCTTAAAAAGGAAAAGTCCTTAAAGAGAAAAATATTTCCAAAACACAGTTTTAAGAAATCACCCTGTATGGTAGATTTCAGCCTAATACAAGTATAAAGACAGTTAAGAACATGACACACTTCCTTCATTTTCTCCCAAGTATGAGTTCTATAGTATCCTTTGGTTTTTGTCCACTAATATCTTTGGATAATTTCATAACCATTTTGTCCAGAGTTTATAGTTACTATATCAGTGGGAGGCCAGTCCATAAGAATGTCTCTGACCTAAAGTGGGAGCAGAGCCTCTACATTTTATTCTAAAGCAATGGGGATAGGAGGGGCAGGAATGGGGCTCCTTCTTTCATGTAGAGCCTTTCCTCAAGTGTCTGGGACCCTATCTTGTTCATTAATATACAAGAATTAGACATTAAAGTTGAGTACAAGTTCAAAGTGCATGAAAATGTCAGTGGGCTAGAGCGTGATTCATTACCAGGCAATTTTAGTTATGAAAACTTTAAGACATCAAAATCTAGAAGTATTTCTCTAGAGAATTAAGTTTTTTTTTCAGAGAATCATCATTTAGTTGCTTGCCTGAAGTATTGTCCAGTGACAGCAAACTGGACACTGATATGGAAAGGGAGCTGGAAGTATTCACGCTTAGGTATATTGTCCCTTAGTTTTACTTGAACCTTCACGTCTACCCCTCTGTGTGTAAAGAAAATGAGTCTGTAAAATAACGTTTTTCTAGAAAGAATACATGGTCTCTCCCAAGGAAGAGCAGTAGCACTCTCAGTGCACCTGGTAAAGATGTGACCCTGACCATCTAACTGTTCATAAAGCTTTCAAACAATTCACTTTTTTCCAGATCTTCACGCTAGCTTCATATTTCAAAGCCCATTACGTTTACTAGTTCATTTTCTATGGTTTTGATGTGAATCAACTGCTGGTTTGCTTCTCACTCTGTAAGCGTTTCATTTCGACCCTCCTTCAGTTTGCTGAGTCACTTGATTTCCATTTTCACAAATTGGGGAGAATTACAGCTTTTGACAGATTAAAACAATAATGCTGTTGGTGATTGTTCTCTGCAAGGGTAAATTTTTAAAGAAGATGGTGGATAGATTTTCACCCTTTTTATGAATATTGGAAATCTCTTTCTGTCATATTTTTAATCAACAGAGTAGTTGATTTAATAACCTGAAGTACTTTGAAATGTTAAATGAATAAAATCCTAGTGTGTCATTCTTGAAAACAATTTTTAATGTATTTCCAGCATGAGTATCTTACTATATTTAGTATTTATTTATACACTATATTTTCTGGACCAAGAACATTTAAGGATATTTTTCACCCACAAATATACACTGGTGACGATTTCAGGAAAATATCAATTTGAATAGAGAGAGCAAACATTATAGACTGTAACACAACATATAATCTTTTTTGATGAGAGCAAAAATGATATAAGATTTTACCTCTGAGAAATGCTTATTTCCTACATTAAAAATGGGAGATCTGAACATATTTTTAATTATTGGCAATTTAGAAAAGTGAAAAGTTTTCGCCTTTTAAAATCTTGATTGAACCTTGCTTGAAAAATCAGAAAACCTGTCACATTCATTCCTTCTATACTCATAGATGACAACAGTCAATAAGCACCGAGTATATTAAATGGTTTTGTTTTTCTCCAGAATCTGATCTCACCACCGCCTCTGTCTTTCCTATTGGAATCTGAAACCCTGCCCACCTTAATGTTACACTATTTGCTTCCTCCTTATAGGATAAATCCAACATCCCAAAGCTAGTTCTATAACTGAACTTTGAACTTAGGGTAAATTTTCCCAAGAATAAATGAATCAGCAAACATTGCAATAGAATTATATTACTGCAACAACTATTATGTTAGCAGTATTCAAAATATGGTGGACAAGCCCTGGCTGGTGGCACAGTGGGTAAGGTACCAGCCTGAGAACCCAAAGGTCGCTGGTTCGATTCCCAGCCAGGGCACATAACCAGGTTGCAAGCCAGGTCTCCAGCCAGGTCCGTAGCTGGAGGCAGGTGAAAGGCAACCGTACATTGATGTTTCTCTCCCTCTCTTCCTCTCTCCCTTCTCCTCTCTCTAGAAATAATAAATAAAATCTTTTAAAAATTATGGTGGACAGATGATAAATATTAAAACTCCTCCAATTTTTTTAGCTCACGTTGCATATTATGTATTTACATTGTAAAAAGAATCACATTTTTCTTCCTGCTATGAATAATTATACATTTTATTTTTCATTAAATGCATTGGACTGACGTTGATTAATGAGATTATATAAATTTCAAGTGTACAATATTATGATACGCGACCTGTATAATGCATTGTGTGCTAATCACTCAAAGTTTAGTCTCCTTCAGTCACCATGTTTGACCCCCTTTACCCTCTTCGCCTCCACCCATCACCCTTTTCCTTTAGTAACCACCGTAATATTCTGTGTCAATGAGTTTTTGTTTGTTTTATTTATTCATTTGTTGCTTTCTGTTTCATATCCTGCATGTAAGTGAAATCATATTATTCTTCTCCTTTTTCATCTAACTTAGTTTATTTAACATGATATTCTCAACTTCCATCATGTCGCGAATCACAGTATTTCATCTTTTCCTATGGCTGGATGGTATTCTATTGTATATTCGTACCACATCTTTTTTATCCAACCATCCATTGAAGGAGACTTGGGTTGTTTCCATGTCTTAGCTACTGTGAATAATGCTGCAATGAACATAGGGACATTTATATATATAATCTTTACAAATAAATATTTCTAAATTTTTTGATCGATACCCAGGAGAGAGATTGCTGGGCCATATGGTAGCTCTAATAAGCATATAGTTTAGAAAAATCATATATCTCAGGTTTAGTATAATATCAAAAAACGTATAGTTAAATGAAGTTAGGTCATTTATTTAGCAACCTTAGCAGAGAAAAACTAAAGCACATAAACCTAGCAAGTATAGTGAAATATCAAAAATTAATTACAAAGGGAAAAAAGAAACCTATTATCTAGGTAGGGAGTAGTCTAATAAGCAGTACCTGTGAATAGAAGTGCTTATGAGAAAAAATAAAGGATAAAAGATTGTCAGAAGCACTCTAGAGCTGAGAAAAATCTTCAAATACACATCAGTTTTTATTTCATTTCCCAGACACATGGTCTTCCTTCTTAATATTGCCACAAACTAGAGAACCAGTAGACATTTACTGGTTCTCAGTTTTGTGATCTGTAAAATGGACCTAAACTAAGTATATCTAATAGGAAAAGTGCCTAGGATAATGTGCAGCACATACTTGGTTTTCAAAAGGTAGTGATTCCTTTCCCAAGCATGCTAATTCTCTTTGTTTCCTCAAAGTTGAATTCACTCCTAGAGAACCGTTTGAAACATTCCAGTCCAACGTTCTACCAGTATAAGAAGGTGTTGAAGTGTTGTCCTTCCTCATTTGGTAATCTGATCCAGGATATGTTACTAAATGCGGGAGTAGGAGCTCTATGATTATCCTGAAGGGAGCCCCTGTTCCCTTCCTTTCTGAGAGGGGGCTGTCAAATCTGAGAGTTTTCCATGCTGAAACCACTCCTTGCACACATTCATTTCTTCTTTATCTTTGATTCAATTCCTAAAATTAGACCTCCTCCCTACCCTTCCCAATTTTCAGAGGCTTGAGCGACTCCAGCAAGAGATAAGTGTCTAAAATTCTCTTTAACCATTTAGAGAGAATTCTGCCCGATAAACATTTTTCTCCAACCCATAAGGGTGTCGTTGATTTTCAGTAATATCCCAAAAGCTTAGGTTTCCCAGTATCCTTAAGCTCTTGGCAACCATCATTGATATAAAATTTATAAAGCCAGCATGTGCAAAAATTGTATTAGTAAATAATATGCCTTTTCATGGAATCTTTCATAGTTTCAAACGCAATTGATGCAACTACGCCTCATATCTTTGTCAGGTCACGTCGCTTGCCAAAATGCCCTTGTTTACTGTCATCTGCCACTCTGTGCCGAAATCACCAATTAGAACATTCAGCTAATTTTTAAAAGCTAATATCACATAAGAGACGAAAGCTCCGAGTAATTTTTTTTCTGTCTTGTTGGTGTTATTGAGTTATAAAACGCTGAAACCTCTTTAGTCCTTGGAACCTCAACCTAAGTGACACAGGAAGATTATCCCCAAACAAGCTGTGTGTCCTATTGACCCAACCCCCAGAGAGGACCTCACTCTAAACCACACCTACTTTCCTCTCCCCCGCCCACTTCCACTTTAAATAGCTTTCGCCTGTATGTTCAGCCTTCCTGACAAGTTCACCTACCTGCCTTGCCTTCACGAAATCGTCATTTTCTTTAGAAAATGCTAAACCCTTGTTCAACATATGTCTCTCTCAAGTGGACTTAGACTCCACATGCCACAGGGTTCAAACGTTTGGAATTAAATATGTTTAACTTCTGTGTCGAGAGAGCCGAGCTTGGTGTCCTAAAGGGTATCTGGAAGTGTTCCTTCCATCTTACTGGAACCCAATAATTTCACATTTGTTATGGATTCCTATTGATTTCCTATCGCCGTACCAGTGTCCTTTGACATTTTTAAGGTTCATGCCATTCTGTATAATGCCACTCGTAATAAGAGATTGAATTTGCTTCATCTTTTTACCGATCTGTACAACTGAAAGTTTACACAGAGCAATCACAAGGTTCTCAAGGCTATTACATAGAGCAGTGGCACTATTGCTGTTTGAATTAGATAATTCTTTGATATAGGGCACTGTTCTATGGATTGTAGGAGATCAGACAGCATCCCTGGCCTTTATTCACTGGAGGCCAGTAGCATCTTTTCCCCTCATTTTAGTGAGAATAATTAACCATGTCTCCAAACATTGCCAAATGAACCCTAGGTGTAAAACATGCCCCTGGTCGAGAACTACTGTCATAAAAGAAATAAGTTTAAAAAATTAAATTCTTTTCATCATGGAATTCATAAATCTGAGCTGACACATTAATTCAGAATGCAGCTGCAGAGAAGAAGGACAACAAAATATTAAGGAAGAAAATGTAAACACAGAAACCTGGAAATTTGCTCCCAATAAAATTCTAAGAACAATAGATGTATTAAAATTTTGTAAAAGCCTCTATTCAAGTCAGTACATCTGAAACTGAGGAATAAATTCATTTCATAATTACATGTTCATTGAATTTATGCTTGGAATCACAAGTGGATTTAATTTCATTATAATCATTTTAAGGCACTATAGTGGAAGGAACGAAATAAAAAAAAGTATAGGCTTTTAAAATAGCTTCAAACATAATGGATTCAGAGAGAAATAATGGTATTCAACTGCAAAAGTAGTTTTAAAATGTCATAAGTATCTGCAATTGCACCATTATCTTTTCTTACTATGCCATTTATACTAAAAAACCAGCTATTTATAGTAATCTACTTATTTCATAAAAAATAACAATCAGAAAATCAAGATTTGAATTCTAATTGAATGTAGTGTAATTCCATATACAAAGTGACAAAAAGACCATAAATGTCAGTTGATAAATTATGATGTCAAAGTAGCTAAATTGGTACCAAAAACATAATTATTCTTTTCTTTTATTACAATACTTTTCAAAGAAATAATAGCTATTATACTTGAACTGTAAGGTTACCATGAAGTTTGAATTTTGTGCTGCCTAAATCAATTTATTCATAATATACAAAGAATATTAGAATTGCTTTTTTTAAAGATTTTATTTATTATTTTCAGAAAGAAGTCAGGGAGGGAGGAAGAAAGGGAGAGAAGCATCAATGTATGGTTGCCTTTCACCTGCCTCCAGCTAAGGACCTGGCTGGAGAGCTGGCTTACAACCTGGTTATGAACCCTGACTGGGAATCAAACCAGCAATCTTTGGGTTTGCAGGCCGGTGCCAATACACTGAGCCACACGAACCAGGTAGAATTACTTTAAAAATCACATATGCTGAGGTATAAATGATGCCAAATTAGTCTGCAGCTATTTCAGCTTGAAGATGGTGACTTTCTTTTTGGTTTTCAGTTTTTTATCTTGTAGGAAGATGGATATACTGTCCTGATTATGGTGGTATCCACAAAACTCAAAATATCAAAAAATAATTATTTAATGTTACCTGAACATTATTTCCTTTTTATTATAAATAAATATCTGGTGAAAAGGGAACAACGTAATCTTTAAACTTATAGTTTGATTTACATTGGGCCAAAGACATGAGTTTCGTATATATTCACTACAGTTATTATATAAATTTTCAGCTTAAATTATACTACATTGGCTAAATAATTGTGTTTCATAACACTCAACAGATATCAGGTAGTTTTTATTAAATTGACAGGCTATTTCTGTGTAGTTTTGAATTGTTTTATTCTTAGTTAACCATAATGATCTATCTGATGTTTAAGTGATATTTAAAAAAATAAATAAGTCTTTTGAAGAACATATTTCCCTGTAATTTTAGAAACTACTAGAAATGATTCAGTGTTGAACTGTTCTTGAACCAGTAATTAATCCATTACACAGTGAATTCCCATTTATACTAAGAAACTTGATTTAAATTTTAATTATGACCACCTGAAGACATTACATGGGTTAAATTCTCCACAGCGAGATGTCTTTAATGCACAAGGAAATGCTTCATGTTAGATTTGAATTTAACTTTTGAGTTAAATCTGTATTTGAATCTCGTTTCCGCCATTTTCCAGATGTGAGATGGGCAACTGCCACGAGCCCCATTGTGGACATTTGTAAGGTGAAACAACACCTTGGGTCTTCAGAATTAAAACGAGACAACTTTTTAAAAGTGCTTTGCATGATGACTGGCACAGAATAAATGATCAACAATTATTTCTATTATTGCAAGTAATTATTTTTATAAAAATGAATTCTATAAAATTCATTGGGCATGCTATAAAAACAAAACCATGAGCTGCTCAGTAAGCTTTAGGAGACAAAAACATTGTTATATGCATGAGTTTCTTTTTTAATGGAAGTGCAGAGAGAAATGCCCAAGTGGCAGTGTTTCTTGTGGGAAAAAGCATGTCATTCCTTAAGGACTTCAGGATGCAGTTCTTTTATTTTTTTAAATACTTCATTGTTTAGCTTATTATGTTCATTTTGGGGTGGTTTTCTTTTCATTATAGTTGACATACAATATTATATTAGTTTCAGTGCTACACATAGTGATTAGATCCTTATATACCTTATGATGTGATCATGAGTCTAATAACTATACATGGTTATTAACAATATATTTGATTATAGTCCTTATGCTATACATTGCACCCTCAATACTTATTTTATAAATGGAAATTTGTCATTCTTATTATTACCCTTTGCCTTTTCTGCCCATCCTTTTATCCTGCCGCTCTGACAACCATTAGTTTGCTATCTATGAGTTTATTTCTTTTGTTTTGTTCATTCATTTGTTTTGTTTCTTACATTCCATATATAAATGAAATTATATACTATATTTCTTTATTTGTCTGACTTATTTTACTTAGCACAATGCTCTCTAGGTCCATGATGTTGTTTCAAATGGTAAATATATATATGGGTATATATATTCATATCCTGATGGACACTTGAGTTGCTTCCATATCTTGGTTGTTGTAAACAATGCTGCAATGAACATAGAATTCTTTTTGAATTATTAGTGTTTTCATTTTCTTCAGCTAAGAACCCAGAAGTGGAATTGCTGTGTTATAGGATAGCTTTATATTTAACTTTTTAGGAACTCCGTAACGTTTTCCATAGTGGCTGCAATAAGTTAAAGCCCAGCAACAGTGCATGCAAGTTCCCTGCTCTCCACAGCCTTGCAAATACTTATTCTTTGTTGCTTTTTTGTTAATAGCCGTTCTGACAGGTTTGAAGTTTTATATCATTTTGGTTTTAATTTGTATTTCTCTGATAACTTGTATATTAAGCATATTTTCATTTGTCTGTTGACCATCTGTATCTCTTCTTTGGAGAAATGCCTATTCAGGTCCTCTGTCCATTTTTTAATTGAATTTTTTGGGATTGTTGATGTTGAATTGTATGGATACTTTATATAGTTTGAATATTTACTGCTTACAAGGTATTAGCAGATATCATCTCCCATGCAATAGTTTGTCTTTTCATTGGGTTGATGGTTCTTTCGCTGTGCAACTTCAGGGTAGAGTCTGTTTAAAACTAAACACCTTTGAAACTATACAGTGAACCTTTAAAGTCAAGAGTTAATTTTAGAAGGTGGGGGAGAGGGAGAAGGAGGCAAGGAAGGGGAACAGTGTCGTCAAGGAACTAGCATGGGTGACCCATGGACACAAACAAAACACAGGATTGACCAGGGGCAGGGGGTGGGAAGGAGGGTGGGAAAGGGGAGGCAGAGGGGAAAAATGAGATGAATGTAATATAACAACAATAAAAATATATATTAGGAAAAAAGAGTTAATTTTAAATATGTATGCAAATATAATTTTGAATATTTGAAATTCTCATTCCATAATCATATTTTCCCTATATTTAATGGTCCAGAATTCTGGTTTTCTATTGGTTTCGTATTTAAAAACTTAAAGACATTCAGCTATTTAAGAGAAAAGAGGGAGAATATTAATCATATGTATAAGTTCATCTGCAGTTAGTATCTTTAAGAGGTATGCTTCTCTGTCTAAAAGAATGCCCAAAACGACACTAAAATAAGCCAGGATCTATTTTTAGTAGTATTAGTTTATTGGATTTATTACTTAATTAGTATTATGGCAAATATCCCAACTATTCCCATCTGCTTTATCAAGAATAAATATCTAGAATTTTTCTGTTCTTTAAAATTCAACTAAAATCACCACTTTATAGCATATTTAAGACTCATTCTCCGGAGACCAATGAAGACATGGATTTCTGTGCTGTGTTTCCCCCAACCCAGGATCAATTAGTAGGGTTTGTGTTTAATTACGTTGGTCAAGGGACGGGCTATTCTCACCTGAGTTCTAAGACAAGCAGTTGTTTAAAATGTAAGGTTGTTTTAAATGATATTACACTTAAAGCTATAAAAAATAATTTCAAGATATTGAATTCTAGCCCTGGTTGGTGGCACAGTGGATAAGGTGCTGGCCTGTGAACCCAAATGGTCACTGGTTCGATTCCCAGCCAAGGCAACATAACTAGGTTGCAAGCTGGGTCTCCAGCCAGGTCCATAGCTGGAGGCAGGTGAAAGGCAACCATCTATTGTTATTTTTCTCCTCTTCCTCTTTCTCTTCCCCTCTCCCTGAAAAATAATAAATAAAATCTTTAAAAAAAAAAAAAGAAATTGAATTCTATGTAAATTCAATCTGATGAAGAATTTATTTTGTTGTAACAATTTAAACAAAAAATCTAAATAATTGTAACAATTTTCATCTTAGCAGACTAGTTGAAAAACAGGTTGTTGTTTTTTTTTTTCTGAGAGTTTTTTAGTTACTTTTCCCCGGGCCCTGCACATACTGAATAAATACCATCTTGCCCTATGCAACTATAAGCCTTTGTTATATTTTAAGTTTTATTTTTTATTCTTTTCACTGCTAGTTGATTAATGTTATTATAAAGGAAGGTTATTATTTTGTATGTATTTATCATAGAATGAGGTCTATCCAGAAGTTATGCAGCCATGTAATATGAAAAGCAAGGCATGTATTGAAAAAGGTACAAAAAACATTGTATATAGTACCATGACACCTCAATCCCCTTCAAGTTAGACACCTTGGGGCCTCACACAGTTCTCCAATCACCATCACAAGCCTCATATTTTCCTGAATCTCATCAATGGTCTGAAATCTCTTTCCTTTCAAAGGTGATTTTTAGTTTTGGGAAAAGGGAGCCAAATCTAGGCTGTAGTGGGGCTGAGTCACTTGGCTGGTTTGATGTTTTGCTAAAAAAAAGAAAAAAAACTGCATGAGACATGATGCATGAACGGGTGCATTGTCATGATGAAGCTGCCAATCACCGGTTGCCATAGCTTTAGCGAATGATCTGAATAGTTTCCACAATGGAATGTTCAAGCTAAATGCAAAATTTGATACAGATTCATTGCTCTACTCACTCAGTCATTTTGAATGCAATGACCACACAGTACATTTGCTCACTCAACAGCATCTACCACCCACACTGACTAGAAGTTGTCATTGTTCACTCATGTGCATTCCTGTCATTGTCCTTGGCTTCCAGGTTACATTGATATTGTGCAAACTGTTCTAGTTATATTAACATGGCTGGGCTTTTTCTGGACAGACTCCAAAATATTATTATAATTTTTCAATATGACTAGTATCTTTCCCTCTAAAACATTTTCAAACACTTTGTTAGAGGTTTTTCTAGGTATATGATAATATGTATATAAAATATAAAATAATCTTATTTCTAATAATTTTATTACTTCATTTTCTTCACTTCAAAACCAATTTGATTTGTAGAGCTGACTTGATAACAACATTTATTATGCTCATTGCTATTTGTTTATAGTAGTCTTTACATAATATTTGTGTTCTATTTTTCTTTACACAGCTTGTTTTTTAAATTAGGAGATACTGAGTTTTACCAAATCTTGCTTCAGTTTCAAATAATGTGAACATACTAATCTGTTGTAATTTGTTCCTGAAATAAATTGCTAATATTAGATAATCATTGAAAAATTTGTGAACTTTAAAAATCATCTTGTTCACTTTTCCATTAAATTTTAGAGAACATAATACTGATTTTGAGATTTTTCATTGATCCTTAGGTATTTTAAAGTATGCTTTTTAACTTTAAGTTGCTAAAGATATGGTATGTGTGTATTTAATATTGTTTTACTTAATTTCAAGTCATATTGGCTTATGCTAAGGCAAGGTAGCCTGCACCTAATATAGTTTATTGAAGTCTTAAAGGGAGATCAATGTAGTTTTAAAGAAATAAAAGATAAATGTTTCATCTCCACTTTATATCTTTACATCACAAAACTTATTTACTTATTTTTCATTATTGCATACATATAATAGTGCTTGTTGATCTCATGTGACATTTCATATTCTTTCTGTTTCATTTTCTATGTAATTCATTAGTACTGAGGGATATATATTCAATCTCTCATTAGAGCTTTATTTTAAAGAAATTTGTATTCCTAGGTTTTTTTTCCTTTATGAATACATGGCTATAAAACTTCATGGAAAATTTTATTATGTATGCTATGTGAATTACATTTTATTATTTTGATCTTTAATTCACCTATTAATATTGCATTCATTTATTTTATTTGGAATTTCATGATAACACATTGATTTATCTCTATTTTTATGACATATTTTATTGTATATACTAAAACACACCTTTAACATTTGCATAGTATTAAGTAGGAATATAATTTTATATTTTCCCTTTTGGACAGGCAATGGTACTAGCACAGCTTTTTGAAAATTATCTTTTTCCTGCTGTTTCAAATGTTTTCCTTGCCCAGATATCAAGATTCCAGAAGTATGTTAGGCTGTGTCTGGGTTTTCTGTGTTATTTGTGATTGTCTTTCCCTATGATAGCATCTCAAAGTAACATAACACGTTTTAAAATCTGGAAAGTCCAGTGCCTCTCTGTGGTGGTTTACAGATGCAATGTTTTTCTCTATAACATAAATGTGTTATACAGAGATAGGCCTTCCCTTGAGTCAGGATGGCCAACGTGAATTGATTGATCAGTGAAGACAGAGGAAACACCAATTCTGTTACTCCAGGATTAGGTGTAAAAACCTTGCAGCCTCCACCTGAGTCTCTGGAAATGCTGTCTCTTGGATCGCTCATTCTCAGAACACAGGTGCCATCCTAAGAGAAAGCCAGGCCGTGAGGACAGGCCTTGTGAAGGCCTATCACTGGACAAGCTGAGCTTCAAGCCTTCATTTAATAGCAGCTGACAACACAGTGACCAAACTGGAGGCCACCCTAGGAAACACATAACTGCAACTACATAAACCCTCAGAGGCAAAAATCGCCCTCCTATACCTACTCCATCCACAACAATGAAATAGTAATAATAAATTATTCTTTGAAACCAGGAAACTTTGAAGGGGTTTATCATACATCAGTTGATAATCAAGATACTCTTTTTCATCTTCTTTTCTAGTGTTGTTTTTTTATTTTGAATTATTAGTTTTAGGGTCAGCTTATAATGTCCTTTTTAAAAATTAGGAATGTAAATGAAATTGATGTACAAATTCATTTAAAAAAAAAGTATCTTTATAAAATAAATAGAAAAGAAACAAATTATACATCTCTAGGTTTCACAGTAAGTCAACAAATAAAACTAAAGTAGAATCAATCATACATTTATTTTCCTGTCATGCAAGTTTGTTGTTGATGAACCCAACTTTACAACAGGGCTCTAATGAAAATGAATTTTAGAAATAAATACTATAAAATTCAAGCACTTTTAAATATATGACTTTTTAAAGATTTATGTCTTCAATTTAAGAAAAAAATTTAAACTTTACCCCCACCACCATCATTTCATAAAATTTAATGCACAAATACATGTGCATCACAACATGTCAAAAGATTATTTTCATATGTTGGAAGATTTGATCCATGCCTCTCTTAAAAATGTAGAACTCGTTTGCTTCTCAGGCTGAGTGGCTTTTGGAATAAGTCTGTTAGTTACAAACAACAATCTTTTCAAGACTTAGCAACCAGACCCTGCTTTTAGCAAAGGCCTTTGAAGAGTTTTTTTCACTGCCTTTGCTTTTCCTCCTACACACACCTCAGTCCCTACCTACCAAACTAATTAAAATGAGAGACAGCAAGAGAGGGAAGAAGACAGGGGAGGAAGGGGGAATGGAAGGAAGGAAGGAAGGAAGGAAGGAAGGAAGGAAGGATTGTTTAAAATGGTTAGTACAGTGTTTCATAGCTTAAAATTATATGAATGTCAAATGTGCACTTATTCACCTGCTTTCATGCAAGTTTTGGGATATAACCATTCAGCAAACAACAGGTTTATTGATTATAAAGATTCCAGCAGGGCTACCTTGCCTTGCCAATGTGTGCTTTTTTGTGTGGAGAAAAAGAAAAAACAGTGATTTGGAAATGAGCCACCTTTATTTTAAGTTCCCCAGTCAACATGTTGCCACAGCAACCCCAGTTCTTGCTACCCAGGAAAAGACAGATGCCTTTGCTTCAGTCAGGATGCTAAGCTTAGAGAAGAAAAAAGGGGAAAAAGCAATGAAAATTCATCATTTCATTATTTTCCGGGAGAGTTGTTCCGAGTTGGCTTTGGGCCATCGGTTTTATCCCCAGTATCCTTCAACATGCATTCAAGCTATTCAATATTGTAATACTTCATTTCCATTAATTAAATAATTGCATCCAACACTATCTCATGATTCATTTGAATTCACTCATTGCCAAAAACAGTCATTTTTCATTTGAAAGTAGTTCATATTATTATGCCATGTATTGACCAAGATGATAGTTAACTATACATAGTAGGAGTAGTTGTGTCCAGAGAAGAAAAAAAAAAAGGGAACTCTGAAAGGAAAGAAGAGAGAGAAGATCAGAAAACAATCTACATTTTCAGTTAAACATAGATGTTTGGCTATATGTGCTTATTCTTTCTCACCCCTGAAGCTTCACCAACATGGAGGTAAGCCATTTTATGAATGTTTAAACTAACAAAGACAAAAATTAGAGACAAGAATAGACAATAGATTACACAAAGGTTTTGAAGGTAGAAAAAATAAAACAGTAAATAAATTAACAGAATAGAGGAAGGTTCAATCAAGCTTTCTAGCCAGAAGGGTACTAAAGTACAGGAAGCAAATTTAGATAGAATTACAGGTAAACTCAGGTTCAATGTCGATAGAAGGCAATGCGTTTAAAACAAAATCAGGAAATTGGTTTGTAAAAAATCTGCTTTAAGAAAAGTGATAGCTTTCAGACCCTTTCACCTTGGGAGACTACGGTAAGTTTACATGTTATATATCACTCTACAATTTCATTTCATTTAGTATTTGCACTTTTAAATTACTGGACTTCATTTTTCAGGGTTAAGTATACATAAAACTTGAGCAGATAATCAGAGTTTCCATGTATTTCCTCACCCCTAAACACCATTTCCCCTTTTATTAACATTTTGCTTTATGTGGTACATTTGCTAAAATGGCTAAACCAACAGTGATACCTTCCTATTAGCTAAAAGCCATGGTTTACATGGTCTCATTCTTTGTGTTGCACTGCACTGTGAGTTTGACAAATGTGTAATGGCATGCACCTTCCATTAAAACATCTTCAGAATAGTTTCCCTGCTCTGAAAATCCCCTTATTTATCCCTCGTCCCATTCCCCCTGACCTGCTGCCAATCACGGATCTATTCTCTCTGCCTCTATAGCATTGCTTAACCAGAAAATGTCATATAGTCAGAACAGGACAGTTTGGAGCCTTTCACACCGGATTTGCTCACCTAATAATATGCATTGTTAAAGCCAAGCTTCCTGGGTCAAGTGAAAATATACATGTTGGTACTGAAAAAAGAATTTAAGGATGATAATATTACAATTTTGGATACTGATTTAAACCATAGTATCTAACACAATAAACATGTCCTGGGAGCAGATACCCACAACAGATCAGCACCCCAAACTAATTACTTTACCAATTCTGCCATTGATTTGATCACTTACATATGCTCATGGATTCCATTTAATTATTTAACTTTTTCCATAGTAAAAAGTAATAATAATGCTGATCCAATATAGGGATAAAATCTTTAGATTGTCCAGTTATTCAAATGTATTTTCTTATCTGGTTGTCACAAGCTACATTAGTGACAGTCTCGGACAGGGCTGTCTTCCGTAGCTTCAGAGTGGATCAGCAGCTCAAGGTGCACCAAAGGTTGGGTTTCATCCATGAGCCCCATGTTCTTAAGAACTGAGTGAAACAGCATAAATGCTCTGCTGAACATGGCAGAATATACTGGGAAATATCTTGGGGATGGCTGGTTTCTTCACATAAAAAGCACCACTCCTGTTTTCCAGAATATCTGAATATTTATTTGCCTTTTCATTATTGTGATAAACTATATCACAATACACAATCACATGTACAGCCTCAAAGTGCCCAATGCGGTACATCATCTGCTTTTTACATGTTGGAATGATCTGTATCTTTATGAAAATAACTTAATAACTTACCACTTGGCTGTATTTACCACAGATGGTACACTTAAATAGTTAAGCAATATTAGTCACCTGTTTTATATTAGACTTGTATTACTTATTCTACAAAATATGTTACACAGATCATACTTTGTTTTGACTATTGAAAAACTATGCTTACTATGTTTACTGCTGTAATTTAGTAATTCTGTGAGAGTTCCAGAGGCCCTTTGGGGATCCCTTACATTGACATGACATTCCAAATTGCCAGAATCTATATTTGGATATCTATTTATAATTGTGCTTAAAAATATGTTGAAACCCAAACAATTATCCCTTTGGCTGTTCATCAGAGGAGTCTTGGGAGATTAAGCATTTGTATTCTAGGGCTGGGATAATTTACCAATTAAAAGAAATGTAAGGAGGCCCTGGTTAGGTAGCTCAGTTGGATTCAGCTGTATAAAGCATCGTCTAGCTACATTAATGTTGAGAGTTCCACTCCTAGTCAAGGTGCATACAAGAATCAACCAATGGATGCGTAAATAAGTGGAATAAGAAATCAATGACTCCTTCTCTCTCTTTCAAAATCAGTTTAAACATTAAGCATAACAGACAGAAACTTTAAAACAGAAAACTATAATGGCTGAACTAAAAAAACTCAGTGGATGAGCTCAAAACCAAATGAAGAGGGAAGATGAAAGAATCATCTTTCAAGAAGATGAAAGAAGGCAGAAAAGAGAAATGACCAAATCTGAACAATGGAGGGAATGTAGACCCCCCCCCAAAAAAAAGTGAACAGAAATGCAGGGACCTGTGGGACCATATAAAATGATCTAACATTTGTGTCGTCAGAGTCCCTCCCAAGAGACGAAAAAGAGGAAGAAGCTTAAAAAGTACTCAAAGATATATGGCAGAAAGATTTGCAAATTTGGCAAAAGAAGTAAACCTATATATATATATATATTTAAAAGCTGAATGAAACACAAGCACAATAACCCCAAAGAAGTCCACACCAAGACACATTGTATTCAAACTCTTAAAAAGAAAAAATCTTGATAGCTGTGAAAGAAAATCACACATCTGTAGAGAAATCATCACCATAAGACCTTACCTTGCACAGCAGATCTTAATAATACAAGTCAGGTGTAACCTCCACTATCTGGACCCAAAGAGCCTTCCTAAACCAAAGGAAAATGCGTTGCACCTGTTTAGTCAAAAGGCACAAAAACTTTAAATATTTTATCCATCACCATAAAATGGATTGTGTACGTTATGCTTAACAATAACATTCTTAAGTGTTAGTTTCATTGCTCTCAATCAACTCTTTAGAATATTCATGAAGTATAATGCTAAGTAAGCCTTCCTGCTATTGTTGCAGGTGGCTCTCCAGATAAATCCCTTAATCTGTGGCAAATCACAAATTCTGAGACCCTGAGTGGCCAAACGAATTAAATCTTAAAGATTGTGTTCCCAAATGTCAGGATGCAACACCTGTTCCATAGATTTAAAAATTAGAATTAAAAAAACACCACACACACACACACACACACACACAAAATAGCATTATTTAGTTTGGGGCTTGTGGTAATAGAATTTCTTTCTTTCTAATTTTTGCCCATTTTCTTTAAACCAAACATTTGAATTCTGTAAAGAAAAAATTATTAAAAACTGTCAAATTTGATAAATATGATATGTTACCCATTCTCAGACTCAGAGTCCAGTGTAGAAAATATGTGATGTGTAAGTAAGTCTTTGGCAATGCACAATATGATTTTGGGAAATCTGCCTACATTACGATAATCTACTTAGGGGGCCTCCTCTTCTTCATGGAGATTCAACTCTTTATTCTTTAATTTGTCCTTTCATATCATCTTCCATCTGTTATTTGTGTGCCCTTCTAATACCATTTTCCTTAATGATACCATGAGTTTTGTCTGTTTCCTATCAGATAATCCTAATATTTAATTTATTACCTTTCACAAACATGTATGTGGATACATGGGGATGCCTTGTGTATTTGTGTTTGTGAGTATGTACATATATATGTATGACCATCTGTGTACCTGTGTGGTTGCATCTTTGTATTTGCCCATGTATATGTGTATGAGTCTATGTGTCTGGTTAGTTGTTTTTAGATTGTATATGCATTTATGTGTTTCTGTGTGAATATTTGTTTTTTATTTGTCTCTCCATCTGCCTACTTTTAAACTTTTATTCCTTATCTACTTACCTAGTTACACTCCTCTTATGTAGCTATTATCGAAAACAAAAAATCACTTCATACCTTTTAGAATATTCTTTCACTTAAAAAAGTCCAGTGACAACCTAACCAAAAATATACACTCAGCCCTTAAAATATGCAAGTGACTGTGCCAGTTACTGGGATTACAAAGTTAAAAATGTACAATTTCAAAGATAGAAAGCAGGGTGACAGTTGAGGAGGGGAAGGTGGCTAGGGAGTAGTGTGATTGAGCAAAAAGGAAAAAGGACTCATGAACATGAACAATAGTGTGGTGGAGTATAAAGGGGGCTGGAGTATAAAGGGAGGAAATGGTAATGGAAAGGAAAGAAAGAAGAAAAAAGAAAAGAAAAGAGGGAGGGAGGGAAGGAAGGAAGGAAAAAATGCAGCTTCTGCATTTAAAAAACTTTTCTGCTCTTAAAAACAGCTTTTAGAAAATAGGAATTATGGATATGCAACAAAGATGTAGCTTATTTTAGTCATTAAGCCAAAACTATGTAATCCCACCTGCAATTTGTCAACATTTAATTGAATAAAAGCTTAAGATTCTTTAGTCTTGCATGTTGGGTACTAATAATCTGACTCAAATGTTCTTTCCAATGTTCCTGCTGATGGCCTGACATCTAACTGGTGCTGGGACCTGAGTAATTCACCATCTCATAAATACTCACTCCTCAGCTGCCTCAAAACAGTACAACTGCTTTTTTTCCCTACTTCTTTTGTCCCTTCTAGTTTCAATGCATTTATTTCTATATAGTAATTTATACCTCCTCAGCAGCCTTTCTTTAGATTGTACCTTTCCCATAGCAATTCCCCTTACCTGCATAAATCAGTCAAAAAATATACAGCTGGTGTGTCAACAGTGCACTCATTTCTGAGCTAGGCCATCTAACAGATGGGACATTGGTCCCACCCACAGGGGGCTAAGGGCCCAGCCGCCAAGGTGGACTTTTAACAAATTGTTTAAAATAAGAACGTAATGAAGAGTAAGTGCTGTCAAAGCATCCATGGAACACTATGGAAGCTTGTAGTAAGCATGTGTGTATTGATTATGTGCAAGGACATTGCTAGACGGCAAATACACCACCAGAGGAACTTGCATACATAAGTGACATTCAAATATTTACCAAGTGGCTAAAGAGTTTTAAAAATACTTAAAGCATTTGTTCAGCTCAAGGAAATAAGTGAAAAAACTAGTTGTACAAGTAGGCTGCTTTCCATTCCTTTTTAACCATATTATTGCAAGCAGATGATAAAGTTCTAATAGAATGTTATCACCTCTTTATTTCAATTACATTCTTAGGCCATACAAATCACTTATAAATCAATCTGTGCTTTTTGGTGATAATGACAACTGTTGTTTTGTGATTTTTCAGGAATAAACAGTTTCTTCTAAAATAGCATTCTCATGGAATAACTAGCTTGACAAGTGCACTCAAAGATTTGAAGTTGTTCTGGGATTAGAATAAGTCACACTAATTAAACAAACATCACAACTGCACCAGAGTTTGAGTACCCATTAGACCATAAATCTCTCTGGATCCAATTTCAACCAAAAGATCACCCATGGAAAAGGACTTCAACTTGGAGACATCATTAGACACCACCATTTCTGAAAATGTACTTCAATTTCAACTTAATAATATTGTATGTCATATTTTGCTTTAATTTTAATGCAGAAAATATCTGATTCAAGCATTCATTTCTTAAAAAGGTGCTCTACAATTACCGCCTGAATTTAACACAAGTGTTTAGGCTCAAACAAATAGTAGCAATATACCAGCAGATGGGTAGAAAAATTTAATCACCAGACTAGTAATAATACGATTTCCTGAATCCCATGATTAAAAATGTGGATGTATTCAGGTGTGAAGTGAAAAACATGAAGCCTTAGAGAATAATTATTTTCAAGGCCTGAGTTACTTTGTGGCTTCAGGCAAATATGTGCTTTCACCCACTTTACTTATCTATTCTTCTATTATTTCCATGTAATCTATTAAACAATTAAAACATTGGATCTGTACTCCACCGAACAGATTCTATTATGTTTCTTCAAAGTCTCCTTCTCCCAGTATTTTTAAATTATTGAAAAGAAAAGAATTTTGACAGAAAATGAAATCTAAAAGGAGCTTTTGATTGCATGTTACCTAAGTAAGGTTATTGAAGTATTTGAGGTAAGAGAGCTATCTTTTTTTAGATGTTTTTAAGATTTAAGAATTTATGATTTTGAAACAATGATAGAAGACATCCAATACAGAAAATTACAAAATATATGGGAAAGTATCTTACTACCTATAAATTACTGTAATTACCTTAACATGAATAGCATTTCAAATCTATAGCTACACCACTATGCATAAGTAGAAGAATATAGAAATAGAAGGACACATGAATGGATAACATATGGATGGATAGGTACATAGTTGGATGGATGGGTGTAATATTTTTAAACCTAGAATATATTTGCCATTATAGCGAAGAATTAAATTAAACTTATTTAAATTATATTGTATTGACATTAACAGCAACTCAGTGGAAAGTTTGTTTCATTGGATATCTGCCATCATGGAAATATCAGTGCATCAGTGCTTCATCCTCACTAAAATACACTTAGAATAAATATTTGACTCTAATGCTTGTAACGCCTCTGCTAACACTGTCATCCATGAATATGCTGAACGCTTTTTTATACTCTTAGTGGTTTCTGATACTGAATTAAGTTTCAATAAATTTCTTGTGTGGAGTCTATTCCCCCAATAGCTAGCCTGAATTAAGTGTTGAATGGTCTACTGAACATTCAGTCATGATGTACTCTTGGTGGTACCATCTTTGAGGGCATGGCCTTCAAGACAGGATAGATGCTTTAAAACAGCATATGACATACAGTATTAGTCTGTGTATTGATCAAAACTTACTGCTCTAAGGATCTCTATAAGCTTCAACCAAAATATTCTTTCATAAACCATTTCTTCTTCTCTGGAAACTTTCTCTCCTATTTGTGGAGAAGATACCAAGGAAAATCCTTGCACTGGGGGATGTGATGGCTGCCACACCAAGCCAGAATCTGAGACTACACACTGGCCATTTTGAACTTATTGTGTAAGTGAGTCAACAGGAAAAGAAGAAGGTCACTATACTGGATAAAACTTCAATCCTAATTATCCTGGAAATTAAGCTGTGGCCAGAAATGGAACAAAACGCATATCAGGAAAACTCAGATATTCTGTTTGCTTTTTTTCAGTTTATTTTAAATAAGTTCAAATCTACATAGTATGCTACAATAACCATCATATTTATCAAATACTAATAGTTTACCACTTACTTATCTTTCCACAGATGATATTTAGACAGATGATAAATAATAGATACGAAGATAGATGATAGAAATTTTCTACTAAATCATCTGGAAATTACAGACATCATTGCTTCCTAAATACTAAGTACTTCTGCATACAATGCCTAAAAAACGAGACCATTGTCCTACAGAAACATAATGCCATCGTCATCCCTAATATATCATTCACATTCTGATTTTTTTCGATTGTCTCCCAAATAAAGCAACAGAAGAGTAAGTAGGCTTAAGCCTACTGTATTCTGCATCGGAAGAGAAGTAGGAGAGGCTGGGAGGAGGCTCCTTCAAGGTCGCACAAATTTATCCGCAGGTCCCCAGTCCAGAGGGAGACCTTAAACTGAAAAGCGTGGTCTTTTCGGCTGTGCAACAACATTATGCATTTGCAGCTATCAAGTCACAGAGCTGAGTGCAGGCAAATTTCCAATCCTCCTGGTGATCCTGTCCTGTTTCCTCTCACATCCCCAGGCTCTACAGAAACAGAAAACAAATAGAAGCCACAATGTTCAGGTTTCTTTCCCAGGTGAGAGGTGGGAGCAATGCTTATCACAACCCTGTGTTCACACCATCCCCATCGCCACAGAACACTTGCTCCATGTGGCCCTGCAGGAGGAACCTCCTGACTACCCAGGGCCAAGTAATTGTCAGGACCAACGCATATGCGGTGCAGGTTCTTTGAGGCACCAGAGAGCCTAACCTGAGATGGAGTAGGACAAAATCCAGCCTGGTGTTTCTCACCGCGTTGCGTGTCAGGCAAGGGGCTGCAGGCGCCTTTGTTCCAGTTGGCACAAGGAAGTTGTTTATCAGGATACATGTCCTTGCGGGTACCCAGTGAGCAGCCCTGTCTTTTCTCTTGTTCACACAAAGACAGCCTATGGGCTTACAATATCTTTGGCCATTTTCTTCACCTACAAAACCATTACTGAGGATTCTGGAAAGGTAGTGGCAGAGTTTTTCAACCCCCACATAAAATAGAGAAATGAAATGGCAAAACCCAAAACCCCAAAGATAAATGGGTCAATTCAATGAGAAGATATAACATTCTAAGCATATACACATTTACCAAGAAAGCTTCATATTATACAAAGTGAATTATACTATATATATATATATCCAACAGCAAAATACACATTCTTTTCAAGTGCATGTAAAATAATCTCCAAGATAAACTACTTTGGTCAAAAGAGAGGAAGAAAAAAATGCAACTGATTTCTAAAAATTGAAATCATACAAAGTATGTTCTCTGATCACAATGGAATTAATGTTAAATTCAACAACAGAAAAGTCTTAAGAAGTACAAGCCCTGGCTGGTAGCACAGTGGATAAGGCGCCAGCCTGCAAACCCAAAGTTCACTGGTTCTATTCCCAGCCAGGGCACGTAACCAGGTTGCAAGCCAGGTCTCCAGCCAGGTCTGTAGATGGAGGCAGGTGAAAGGCAACCATACATTGATGTCTCTCTCCCTCTCTGCCTCTCTCCCTTCCCCTCTCTCTAAAAATAATAAAATTAAATCTTAAAAAAAAAAAGTGCGGACTAACAGTTATAAAATAGTCACAGGGTTTCAGCATAAGGAAAAGTTAATGAAATTGCTAAAACTAACTATGTATAGTATCAGGTGGGCACTACACTTACGGGGAATCCTTTCATAAAGGTACTGAATTAATCATGGTAAACAAGAGGGCTTCAGGCAGGACCTGTTAGTCAGATGTCCCCTGAGTCTCATTGTTTCTGAGTTTCCTTGCAAAAACTGTATGTTCTCTTCTTCCGCAATTATCTGTGAATTGCCTATTATCACTTCTGCAAGTTAATACCCAGTCCTCCCCTTTTCTCCTTTGTCCCCAATGTTTTATATACCTAATGTTGAAGACTGGTGCTCAAATATGCACAAGAATTATTTATGCCAGAGGAGTAAAGTAAAATATGATTAAGAGGGGAAGTAAGCCCATCCTGAGTTTAGATGGAAAGGTTAGGTCTGAGGTATAAATTAATTGTGATATTAAAAATAAGTGTTACAGGATAACTACTGTTCCTAATAATAGATGAAGGCAATATTCATTTTTATTTCACTAGCCAAGTAAAGTATAAAAAAGTGTATCATAAAAGGGATATTAGGCACAAGCTACAGAATTCTCATTCTAATATTATTTATTCATTTGTGCAGGCTCTTTTTTTCTCTTTTAAACATTTACTAAACAGAGCTGTTTTGCTTATAATTGATTTTGCTGTCTCAGCACCATTAGGCTGAGATGCTTTTTGGCTTTCAGCTGAATGAACAATTTTCTCATTAGACACACTGGATTTGGAGTTGGGTCAATAAAAGCTTTACTGTGTCCTTTCTCTTTCCTCTTAGAACTCACAAAAGAGGCCTAAATTCCATTCATCTTTTCACTTGCCACAGTGGAATCTTTAGCAATGCAATTATGGCTCGAATGAAGAAACATAGCAAGAAACTGGCAGAGAAGCAAATAGGAATTCTCTATGTTTCATACTTGCAGCCCTGAAGATCAGTTACTTCTGGGTGTGCATAGGAATTTGTCTAACTTGAACTAGTTGTCATTGCTGTCCTTTGGAAGTACGCATTGTTATCAAGAGTTCAATGGACTCCTGCGGAATCGCTTGTGGCTAGCTCTAAAGTTACCTGCAAGGATGCAAAGTCGATGGAGTCCTGGTATTTATGTTTAACACCTCTTGAATGAATGGAATCAAGGTTTTTTTCCACAACTTTGAATGGTGTTATTCAAAATTACCAAGTATTAAAAAGTCAGAATTTTTAATATTCATTAACATTTCTAAAATTATTTTTGGAACATCTACCCTATTTTAGAGGCTGTGATATAAGAATCATAACATAAGGCATCATTTTTATCTGACACATTTAAACTGAAAGTAACCAGTCCTAAACTATCAGCAGGGAATGGAAAACATGTCATGAAATAAAAATAACTACAAATAGGATGGTAGTTCCTAAAAAAGAATGGCTGTTGTGTTGCTAAGTCCAATGGTGATTCCACAGCTTGATTACCAACTGATTCTCCATTTCACTCCAACTGACTCCACTGAAATCCAGAGGCCACGTTGGCCCACTTCTGAGATGGACAGTGGCTTTTGGCTCATGGATTTATTGAATTTTATCAGATGTTTTCTCTACACAAGACATGGATCAAATATTGGCTTATTTTCTCTATTCCAAGTTCCTTTTTAAATTTCTTTCTAGTGACATAAGCAATGAATAAGCTATGAAATAGTCAATAGAGAAAGAAGAAGGAACCAGCTCGAAAAATGGAATGGAAATATGGAAACAAATGAAAAATTCAAGTTATCAATAGGATAATGACAATAATAGCATTTTATGATCAATATACAGAACATGTGCTCAGAAATAAATAGAAGTAACAAAAAACTATTAATTCAACAACTGTTTATTGGAGAGCTATTCTATATGAAGTACTGGTCTAGGTTCTAGAATATAATAATATAACAATTAAAGAACAAAACAGTCTCATGTTCCTGACTACATGCCCCTTACTGACAATGAAGAAAGTCATACATAAACAAAATAAGTAAGCTAGGAAGCCAGGCACTGATGCGAACCATAGCATGGGAGAAATATAGAGGAGGTGGGCAGGTAGAGTTTGATACTGAACTGCCTGCTTTGGCCTTCATTGAGGAAAACATCTGACTGATGCTTATGCCTATTTATTAAAGGTTGAAAATGTACACCTTAGTGTAACGTTTATCATATGTGTCAGCATAATGCGCTAGCATTGGATTATACCCATGAAAGAGGTTGAAAAATACAGAGATGAAAATATAGAGCTCTACACTGAAAGGTAAAATTTATTAATCCACTTCTACCATATTCTAGGACTATGAAATTGCTAATATGAATCAAATCCCCCAAAGATCATGAATGTTAGGTTGAAATTGACAGGCTAATGAATATCAATTTCTTACTTAATAAACATGTGGAGGTTATACTAATGGATGGGCAATGAAACAAACATAATAGGGATGAAAAAGGCAAATGAGTTCTGTAAGAAAAGAAAAATGTTGCTTAAGCTATGAGAATTCATTCAGAAATAACATATGAGTAGGGAGAAATCACTGAAGATGACTTAGATCTATAATATGATTCCATATGAAGGATAATTTTTAAATGAGAAAATGTAAAAGGGAAATCGTTTTATAGACTAAGAATTGTCCAGGAAGCACATTGAGGTGAGAAGAAAGATAGATTTTCCTTATGAAATAACTAACTAACCAGTGAAAGACCAGAGAGCTTATACAACTAACACAGGGTGTGCAACACAGTCCCATTGTAGTGAGGGACTCATAGCTGTTCTAGGAAATGAAATGTCAGGTGGGTGAAAATAAAGCCATCAGTTCATAACCAGTAACAGTGGTTGTGCACCTCCCATATTCAAGGCCATAGACAAAGTATTAAATTACAAATGTATTTTTAAAATACGGTCCCAACATTGATATAGTCATAGGTCAGGTGGTTAGGACTACAATGTAAAGAAAGCATTATAATGTCAAGGGCTAAGCCCATGATATATTTATACATAGTGTGCCTTGGAAGCACAAAGCAGGTTGGGAGTAAGAGGGTGGTTCTCAAACCAAACACTGTTTCAGTTCGAAGTCCATCTATTCTCTTACATAATAGCAGGGACATTCTGTTCAAAGAAAATGCCCTCAAAAATGTGACAGAGATTTTTTTTTTTTTTTTTTTTACATACCTAGGAATAAGAAGTATTCACACAGCCACATTAATTTTCTGAGACCCCACTGTGTGCCAGGAACTCTGCCAAGACCATGAGATTTACAACAAATGAAAGAGTGTTCTAGCTTTCAGGAAGTGTGTCAGTCTAGGGGGGCAGAGAGAGAACAGTAAAACTATTACTGTGGCACTTTGCCATAAGCATGTTTATAAAGAAATGCACTGATGATAGAGATGGCTGGAAGTATGAAATGATCATTTCTGCTTGGATAATATGGATAGGTCCCCAAGGTATTCTTGATTTAGGTTTGGAATGATGACTCGGAATTCAAACACGTAAAGGAAAGGGAATATTTGCGGGAGCAAATTTTGCAAAAGCACAAACAAATGAATCATCCAATAGTATTAGAGGAGGAACAGATGGTTTTCCACAGTTGGAACAGGGGTACAGGTGGTACAACTGAACAGATGGACCTGTGAAAGGCCTTTCCTGCCATATTAAATATTCCAACTTGCCTGGAACATGAAATGTTATGTAAAGGAAGCGTAGACGATACCATTGGAAAACTGATTGGTACCAAATTTTGAAAAACTTTAAATATTAAAATAAGTATTCAAAACATTATTTGGAAATCAAGGAGAATTCATTGTAGTATTTTGAGCCAGAAGGTTTAGAGAGTGCTACCTTAGGTCAAGTTAGTTGATGACAGTGTCCGAAATAGTTTGAAGGAAGAAAAAGGGTTATAACTGTAAGGATGGAATCAAAGGAAACTTAAAGTGACAAAGAATCAAAATTAAAATGTCAGGGGAAGGTGTCCAAGATGACTCCAAGATTTTGATCTTTGTTTAAACTGTAGAGGAAAAAAATAATCTTTTTATCAACTTAGATTATGAGAATTAGTATGAGAGAAGAAAACATTATAAATACTAAGAACAAAAATCATGCTTACACACTATTTGATAAACATTTACAAAATAAAATAATTTCACTTTTTCTCCTCATTATGAAGTACTCTTTATTTTATATTTTTATAAATGTATTCCCTGCTTCTATGATTTCCCTAAAGAAGGCTCTGGAAGTTCAAGTCTCCATGCAGCTCTTACATACCCAATTTTGTATATTCGATCATAGGAATCATGGAAACAGACTCCTAGCAGCTGGGGCTGGTACTTTCACAGCTCTCCCTTCTCTTCTCAGCACCTCAGGATGTAGTATTAGGCAACATACCAGCCTAGGAAATAGTCTTTATCACCCCTTGATACTAGCTCTCCCAATTCTAAGAGAAGAGCAAATGTTCATTCCTCAAAAATCTTTGGAAGCATGGAAGCATGTTCTTCTTAATGCTTCCATTTTCACTGACCTCCACCACAAATTTTGCCTGCTCCAGACAGGGTTATGGGCTCTGAGCCTTTAAGAGAAGAATCTGGTGTGGCAGGAACTGAGATCATGAACAGGGAGTCCTTCTTTGAAGGACACATTCCAGCAAACACTGTGATTTTTCCTTCCCACTGCCTTCCTCTTTGCCTTGCCCTTTAGTTCAGTACTGACTGTTCTTGCTCAAGCAGAAAACTCAGTTTCGTTCCAAATCAGCACGAGGCAGACATTATGTGGGTTTTAATGGTGGAAAATATGATGCCATTTCTAATATTTCTATGTACTTTCCTTTTCTGCCCCAAAGTAGGTTATTATCCAATTTATTATCTATTAAATGACACTTTGATAGTGGGACTTTTATTAATAATTATATTGGGCCATCAAGTTATAGAAGATGACATAGGACATCGAATTAATCAACAGAATGGGGTTTTCTAACACTTCCCTGAGCTCTCTAAAGAGTGGTTATAGAAAGTAATATCTGGGATCATGCTATGTAAATTTTGAAAAAAAATTTGGTATGATTCAAAGACTGCTAGATTTAGTAGAGTATGTTCTACTCTACTAGATTATCAGGCTGTATCCCAGATCTACAGATCAGAATCTGCACTTGAACAAGCTACCCAGATAATTCATAAGAAAGTCTGAAGGATACTGGTCTCTCTAACTCTAACTCAAGGGCCAAGTCAAAAATCAGGGAGCTTAATAACTTGTCAACGTAACATAACACAGCAGTTGGTGATGGACTCAGGCAGCCTCAGAATCATTTGTAAGTAGAGAATGTCTCATCATGCCTAATAGATCTCCAGTATCTTCCATAAAGAAGTCTAAAGAAGTTAAGGTCAGCCTTAGAAGGGTTCTTACAGTGGTGTGAAGGAAGGGTTTTCAGCCAATGGTATAAGAAGCAACATATCCTTACAGTAATTGAAAGCATTTAAGAAATGTTCAAAAAGAGTTTGAATTATGAGACTGCCTTGGTTATCTCAGGCTATTAAAATTTTAAAAAATGAGGAGAGGGTGACTTAAATAACAGATATTTATTTCTCACAATTCTGGAGGCTGTAAAGTCCATGCTTGAAGTGCAAACAGAAAAGAGTTCTTGATGGGGGCCCTCTTTGGAGGTTGCAGATGTCCACCCTCACGCTGTATCCTCACATGGTAAAAAGAAAGTTCTGGCACTTCTTCCTCTTCTTATGAGGACACAGATCCCAGTCTGGGAGCTCCATCCTCATAAGCTCATCTTAAATAGCTCATCTTAAATATCCCCCAAAAGTCCTGCCTCCTGATACCATTATATTGGCTTTGGGGGAACACAAACATTTAGACCATAACCAAAGACACGTTGAAATTGGCATCCCTAAAGGAAGTATTTTTTATCAGTAGGTCAAAATGTTATAACATTTGTCTAATATTTTTATTAAAATATTAGAAAATGAAATTATATAATTTGTGTACTTCAAATGTTATATGGGCTTATAACATTTTTATTATTCAATTTAGCAACCTAGATAAATGAACACATGAATTTCCTCTAATTCCGTAAAAAGTTCCTTTGAATTATTAAAGATCTACAAAAACAGACATAAATAATAGCATCCTGTAAGGAAGGGTGCTGTCAGCTGAAAAGAGTAAAGATTTTCAGGAACATACAAAATAGGCAGGGCCAGAATGACCACACAAAATTGATAAAGGAAAGAAATACACTAACATTTGGGGGGGGGTATGAATTTCTAAGAAAAGTAAATCCAAAATCACTACATGATCAGAGGTAGCGTTGGCTGGGAAAATGGATGAGTCATATACATGAAAAAGAATTTCTATGACTTTGGTGGTGAATGTCAGAATTGCCGTGTGGTAAAATTGTCATCAAGCTTTCCAAATAGAGCTGAGTTTTCTTATGGATAAGGCCATTATAAATGGGGTGGATAAGCTGGAAAATCAAGGCAATGCCCCCAAATAATTTGAAACAAAATAAACAGCTAGGAATCTTCATTCTAGAGAACTCCCAAGCCTGCCCGCAATACCTGAGTGTTCAGCAGTTTTTGGTCAAAATGTTTCCTTTAGCATTTATCTAAATCTGACGCTCAACTTGCATGAAAATTTGCAACAATTTTTTTCTGACAAGCATATTTTTAAGTCACAGTAAATTTTTCACATGTAAACTGAAAATGATTTATCAAGGTTATTTTTTTCCTCCTAGCTCCATTCATTCCATTTCTAAAAGGGGTAATACTGAAAGAGGAAAATATAAACCACATTTCGAGATTTTCTGGAAGCAGAGAGCCTAATCTATTTGAAATGAATGAGCTGCTGATATTGTAAACGGCATGTTCCCCTTTATTTTCTTTTCCAACAAGAAGATTCTAATTCTAAAATGCAAGGTTGGGCCTTAGTGATTCATGTACAATTAAAGCTGCTCTGTATCTAGAATTGAGACTACCCAGAAGGTCTGAGTGTATGGAAAACAGAAAGTGACCCTCTGTCAAAACTATTGTTTAGATAGTGAAAGGGAACATTTTTATAAATACTGATTTTATATATATATATATATATATATATATATATATATATATATATATATATATCTTTATAATGAACTATTTTCCTTTCCATAATAACAGTGATAAAGCAGCAATAATAATAAATGTCAACATTGCTTAACCACTTGGTACCATGCACTATTTAAGTACCCTACTTGTGGTGTTTGATTCTCACCATTCCCATATTGTGTAGCCCTGTATTATCTCCATTTTATAGATGATAAGCCTGACTGATTAGCATAGAAGCGCTTCATAGGTCAAAAACTGGCCAAACTGAGGTTAAAACCAAAGCATGATAAACGCAGAAGTCCCTCTTCACATCTTTCTTTTTCTTTCATTCTCCTTATAGACCTACCATTCATTCATTTATTCACCTGTTATTATTCCTCATTCTTTCTTTGACTCCATTTTTATCCCTTCTTTTACTTTAAGGGGACCTTAGGCAGAGAGAGCATAATAGTCCTGGATTTACACTATTGTGTCATGGAATGTTATTTACTTTTCTTTTTTAATTGTTTATTATAACTTTTATTAAATGTATCCGGGTGACATTGAGTAATAAGATCATACAGGTTTCAAGTGCACATTTCTATGATAGTAGAACTGTATATTGAATGTGTGCCTACCACCTGAAGTCAAATCATCTTCCATTACCATGTATTACGCCCTTTCCATCCCCAATGCTCCCCACCGGCTTCCTTCCAGCAACCACTGCATTGCTGTCTGTGTCCACAAGTTTCAGTTTGATATCCTACGTCTGAGTGAAGCCATACAGTTCTTAGCTTTTTCTGACTGACTTATTTCACTTAGCATAATATTCTCAAGGTCTATCCATGCTGTGGCAAATGGCAGCATTTTGTCTTTTCTTATGGCTGAGAACTATTCCATTGTGTTTATGTACCATGCCTTTTTTTTTTGGTTTTTTTTTTTTTTAAGATTTTATTTCATTATTTCTAGAAAGAGGAGAAGGGAGAGAGGCAGAGAGGGAGAGAGACATTAATGTATGGTTGCCTTTCACCTGACTCCAGCCACAGATCTGACTGGAGACCTGGTTTGCAATCTTGTTATGTGCCCTGGCTGGGGAATCGAACCTGCGACCTTTGGGTTTGCAGGCCGGCACCTGGCCCACTGTGCTACCAGCCAGGGCACCATGCCTTTTTTAATCCAATCACCTATCAAAGGACATTTTACTTGTCTCCAGGTCTTGGCCACCATAAATAATGCTCCAATGAACATAGGGGTGCATATATCTTGGCAAATACACGTTTTTTGATGAACCACCAGACTGTTTTCCATAGTGTCTATACCGGTCTACATTCCCACCAGCAGTGAATGAGGGCTCCCCTTTCTCCACAACCTCCCCAATACATGTTATTACTTGTCTTGTTGATAACAGCCATTCTAACAGGTGTGAGGTGGTGTCTCATTGCAGCTTTGATTTGCATTTCCCTGATAGCTGGTGAGGTGGAACATCTTTTCATATATCTGTTGGTTGTAGGTACGTCTTCTCAGGAGAGGTGTCTGTTCTGGTCCTCTGCCCATTTTGTAAAATTGGATTCTTTGTTTGTTTGATGTCGAGTTGTATGAGTTCTTCATATTTTCAGGATATTGAAACTTGGAGTTGCTGTTTTCAAGTATCATCTTTCATTCAGTCAGTTGCCTCTTTGTTTTGTCATCA
Source organism: Noctilio leporinus (assembly GCA_004026585.1). NCBI lineage: Eukaryota > Metazoa > Chordata > Mammalia > Chiroptera > Noctilionidae > Noctilio > Noctilio leporinus. The sequence goes on from PVIW01006080.1 coordinate 89,346, forward strand.
GAAGTATTCTAGTCATCTATAGCCCCATTCATTTATTTTTGCCTTTACTTCCCTTGCATTTGTGGTCAAATTCGTGCAGTGTCCTCCATGACCAAGTCCATATGTGTAGTCCTATGTTTTCTTCTATGTAATTTGTGTTTCATGTCTTATATTTAGATCCACTTTGAGTTAATTTTTGTATATGGAGACAAACCGTAATCTAGTTTCTTTCTTTTTTTTTTTTTTAATGTGGCTTTCCAATTCTTCTAGCACCATTTATTGAAGAGGTTTTCTTGTTTCCACTGTGTGCTTCTAGCTCCTTTGTCAAGAATTATCATCCCATGTACATGTGGGTTTAAATCTGGACTCTCAATTTTGTCCCATTGAGCTGTGTGTCTGTTTTCTGTCAATGCCATGCTATTTTGATGATTGTAGCTCTGCAGTATAATTTGAAGTCCGGTAGTCATATTTTTACTTTTTAACAATGAAAAGCATTCAAAAGCAAATTCCTTTGAGGTCCACCAATATGCCCCTCATCATTTAATGGCTCTTCTACTTCACATATGAATATTCTCTAGTTAATCATATTAAAATTAAAAAAATTGTTTTAAACCTCTTACATGTTTCATGGCTTTGCATACCTTTCTTGCTATTTCATAGAGCTTTCTTTCCTTAAAAACCAAGCATGTAAAAAGAATCTGTTCTCGTTGTCTCTACCTCACCCCCCTAAAATCCAGTATCTGGCTCTATTTCTTTACAATGACCTTCAAGTGACTATATCTCACACCTCCTTATCCTTGGCTTTCTCTGATGTCCCTGAACTTGATTAAATTTCTCTGCTCTGAACTCTCATAATGTCCTGTACTTATTGGTATCATTGAATTTAATACAACCCCCCTTATAGTAATCTTTTCGTATATTTATCTAATCTATGTATTACATACAATACACCAACAATATCCATTGATATTTTCTTTAAATATCACCTCTGTACATTGCCTTATTTTCATCCCAGTCCAATTCAGGCCATCAGAACCCTTACCAAAAGAAATGGACTTGTTACAATAGATTTTTTTATCCTTCTACCCTTACAGCACAAAATAAACTTCCCTCTAGAATAAACTATCTACCAAGTAAATCACATTGAGTGGTTGAACATATGCATCTGAATTTATTCCAAGTTTTCCAGTGTTCTCAGGAGAGCTAAGATCATGCTGGGTAGGCCTCAAAAACCAGAACAGAGAGGATTAAAGAAATGGATAGAGCCACCTCCCTGGGAAGGCAATGTAACACTTGCTGTCCACTCACCAGAAAGGGGCATATTGTCAGGTTCTCAGGTCCATCTTTGGTGAGCCAGGGCAGTCTGAAAATACAAGATGAAGTAAAAAGAGAGAATGTGTCATCACCCAGTTTTCCAAACTGGTCAGGAACCTAAAAGAATGATGTTTTGGAAATCTCTGAAATAAAAACAAGTCCTAAAATACATTTCAATTTTTTGTTGCTTTTCTGAAGAAACATTTAATAGAAACTACAGCATGGTGTTGCTTGGATAAGTCCTGAGTATAGCAAGCAACTCCAGGTGAATTAGCATGTGGGAAATGGTGTGATCAACTTCCTTCCAACAAAGACCTCATCAAGTCTTACGAGGCCAATTCCCTCAGACTTTCATTTATATTTGCCAGAAATTAGGACATCAAGACAGTGTTATAACAGTTATACTGTCCCTGCTTAATGCATTACTTCTTAGGTTTAATTTATTTTTAAATTCATGAGCTTAAAGCTAAGAGATGGTCTCATAAGATTGCTTTTTAAAATATAAGCTATGACTGTGTAAGACACTACACAATCTTAAATGCCCTGAATTATAAACAGCTATTATTCTGATTATTTTTATTCCAAATTCCACAATTTTATTTAATGTTCTGTATTTTGGGCCTAAGACCTGAGATTATTTTAAAACTGTTGCCATATAACATGGTTAGATTATTTTTTAAGGGGGAGAAAATTTAATTGTGGCAAAGAAATTGTATTGCTGTTGGAAGAACCACTTGAATATGAGAAGTAAATTTCTTCCTGATTGTGCAACTTGAATTTTCAGCTGCAGGTGCAAAGAAGAGGGAGTTGTTCTGCACAAACGGAATGTTGACAGGAGAGAACGAATAGATAGCAGAATAGAATCATAGCTGGCACTAGCCCTCACTGCTGAAACTGCTAAAATGAGACTCCACTAACTGTGGGGACCACCTTCATTGCATGACACTCTCATGACAGAATCACAGCTGGCTGGGACCTCAGGGATATAGAGGCCAGGCCATGACCCCATATAAGAATGTCCTACCCTGCGTCCCTGACAGATGGTCTGCCCAGCTCCAGCCTTAGGAAAAACAAAAAACAACAAAACAAAACAAAAAAAAACTCACTTTCGGACATTTACAGTGGTCAAAAGGTGTCACTTAACATTGTATCAAATTTTCTATCATCAAACCTTTATTCGTTGTCGCTAGTTTTGTCATTCATCAGAGATGTGAAAATCTGCTCCTTTGACAGGATAACTCTTCACATAGTTTGTCACGTCTATTATACCAAGGCTTCGCTTCTTTGGACTAAATGTTCTAATTTTTTTAACTTTCCCTGTTTGGCATGATATTCAAAATCTTCACAATCTTTATTTCACTTTGCTAGACAGGTTTAACTTTCTGAAACTTGTCTTAAATTGTAGAAACTTGCGCTACCATAGTGCTTGGATGTACTCTGATGTAAAAATGCAATGAAACGATCAGTTCTTATATTTTAAAGTGCATAGCTACATTAAACTGAACAAGTCTTTTTTTGTGTTTTTAGTTATCATTGGTTCATTTTAACTTAAAAAAAAAAAAGCAAAATCTTTTGCACAAAAATGATTCCAAATACAATTGACTTTTAAAACGTGTTTGCCCTATAAATTTAAATCTCATGCAGTTAACTCAGGCTTGCAAACTTAAATAGCAAGAAAAGTACAAATTTTTACTGTGGTTGATTAACAAAGCAAACATAAAATTATCTTTCTTTTTTGTAAATGCTAAATATTGTAAATATATTGTTTCCCTCCAAAATGAATAGCCTTGTATAATATTTCCTGTGGAACTTTTTAAGGATATTAACAAGAGTTTCGAAAGTTCATCCAAAGTGCATGTGGTTAGAAGTAAAGAGGTATTTTAGAAAAAGAAGCAAGTGGATGTTCATACTACCAAATACTAAGACATATAATAAAACACCAATAATATAAACAGGGCAATCAGTGTTGTGTACACAGAAATCAGAATTCATAGCCTGGAAGCAATATATTGTCTTAGAAATATATGAAGTTTTTCATCACAAATCAGTTGAAAGAGAATATTAGTCCAAAAATGTTTGACCTGTTATTTATTTCTGGTGGGATTATAAAAGTGGCACAATCTTTCTAGGAAAAAAATGGCTATATTTATCAAATCTTTAAAAATATTTTACATCTTTATATGGCAAAATCCTCTTTAGAAACCCCTAAGAAAATAATCAGATATTGGGGCCAAGAATAGTACAGAATAGGTTATTGATGTAGGAAAATAAAAAGGGAAAAGGAATAAATTTTAATAATAGAGGGAGTCAAGAAGTCATGAACCATAATATCATGATAAATGAACACTAGTTTTTCTAAAAAGCAACCTCCAGATATAGTGCCTCCAATATAAAAGAACCTCATTTGTGTAAGTACCAACCATATGTTTCTGGTTACTGATGTTTTTCTTCTAATTTGTAATTCAAGGACCTGTGCCCTTTCCCGCTTGTGGCTCTACCATTTTCAATTCAAGGTTGCTGCCAATGAAGCCAGTCTCATTCTAGAAGAGGCAAGAGGCCTTGGAATGGCATGTATATGACAAGTTCACATTCCATTTGCAAGAACAAACTCACGTAGCCACAAATAACTGCGGCAGGTAGGGTGGGGAGACTGGGCTTTTTGCACTGGATGAAAGGAAACTAAGCTTAATGAATAACTAAGCTGTAGCACCAGAGCCTCTCCACAAAGCTCCAAATTATAGCTTTCTTTCCAAAGTGGACAGCTGCCACTTCCTCCTCCTAGGAAATAACCAAATGTCCATCTCAAGGTTCAGGACCTCTACATGGGGTGGAAGGGGAGTGGGGCAGTTATCTTGCTCTCAAATCTGGAATGAGATTCACAATGACCTGTGAACTGAAAGTCCTCATTACTTCTTGCTGCACAGGTAACAGTGTGGGGTGTCGGGTCGGGGACAGGGTGCACCATTTGGAAGCACTTAGGAAAGTAGAGCAGATGCTGGTCTGCAGCAATTATAAATCTTCCTGAGCAGGCATTTGAAGGGCCCAAAGACTATTTTAAGGATTTTAAGGCTTAAACAGTTAAACATTGATTTCCTTTTGTACAACCAGGTTCATGCTCTTCCATCGAACTCTTACGCAGTTTCTGTTCCTTTTTCTTTTCCCTTCTTTTCTTTTCTTTTTCTTTTC
>PVIW01006081.1:0-93811 GCA_004026585.1 Noctilio leporinus
AAAAAAACAAAAAACATAACATAATTTTTAAAGCACACAGTTCATAATGTAAAACTTGGATCCTAAATGATCTAGTCTGAGGTATATCACTGAATAATCCAATCACAGTAGGTTTATCATAGTTTTTATTCATACTGAACATTCTCAAATTACACAATGTTCTTCTGATTTCAGACAGCCACATGAATGTAAGGTCATCTCTGGATTAGTCATGCTCTTGTATCTGCAAGTCCAGTTCGTCTTCTACTTCATCTGTCAGCTCTACCAACCCCTTGGCTTCTTGGGCTATCAGCAGTGCTCGTGAACACTCATAAAAATATGCTACATATTCAGAGGCTTTTCTGAAATTGAACCTCACTAGCATTACCATACAGCAAAGCATTACCATATAGGGGCATATGTGGAAAAATTACTTTTGAAGGAATAATTTCTAGAGATTTCCAAATACTCAACAATATTTAAAAAATTAATTGGAATGACTCTTAAAAATATAAATGAGAATAGTTATGTTTAATTGTCATTCATCTCACTACCAAGAAGTTACAGCTTTTTCTGGTTATTGTAAAACAAACATTGAAGGCAGAATCCTATGCCAGATGAACTCATTTTTGGGTCTTACCTAAATAAAAGCAGGGAAGAAAATATCTACAGATGCACTACCTAGTATAATTTGTGTGGTTTGTTTAATCTTGAACACAGAAAACTTGCAGTAGATATTTGTTATTTTAAATTTTCGGTGAAAAGTTTTGATCTCAATTAATGTGAAATTGGTTGTGTCTTTGAAAAATAATTTCAGCAGACAATCACTACTTGCCCCCGCCTATTCCATTTTGTGGTACGAGGCTGGATTACTTAGGCAGCATGAAGTTTCATTTAAATTCTCCACATGCTTTCACTAAAGCATATGTGAAGGCTACAGAAGCACAGTGCTGGCATATCTCTTGGCAGCTTCTCAAGACATATGACATTTATCTTTCTTCAGCACTACAGAATCACATAACATAACTTTTAAACCAAGATGAAAGTTTATCTGCTCTCACTTGTACCTCAGACATTTTTTAAAATCTTATTTTGATTACTCTTAGAAGTCTTACATTTGAAATGTAAAGTCCTTTCTGCACAAAAAAGGCAGCATGCCAATGGTAACCTACCAACTACTTCATGTTAGACAGAAATTGGTTTCTGAGCTTGAAAACTTCAAATGGAGTGGGGGCAGCAGCATTAAGCAACATGGCAGCATGTAAGTTATGGAATGTTATGTATGTTTGTGTATGCTGTGGTCCATTTGAAGAAGGATATAACAGATCAGTGAACATCAATAGAATGCTGAACCCGGAAACCACATCCCCAACTCACTGTAAAGAAGGAAACAGGTCCAGAAAAGTTAAAGGGTTTACTTAGATTGTTGCAGAGGCAACCCAGTAGCCAGGTGGGTACTAGTTTTGCTTGCTGTGTTGGTTTGTAACTTGGAAATTCCCCTACACAAGAGTCAGGTGAGTCTTCCTCAGAACAGTCAGTAGACTTTCCCTGCCTTTATGACCACTACAAAGCCTGGAGTACAGCAACCGGCTCCCAGCTGGTTCATTCCAAACTTTTGACTCTTCCTACCCAATTGGGTACAACAACTTTAAGTAAAAACAGAACAGGCCTTGGCACACAGCAAGACCTTCCCGTAGTAGGCCTCTCCCACCCCTGCTCCACTTTAATCCTCTGTATCATTAACTGGAATGAAGGGCTGTCAGGTAATCACTGCATCAGTTTCAAGCTCAAATGCCTGATTTCCAAATGCAGACATAAACTGGCCCAATCTCTGCAGGCAGGCATTATTCTCACTAAAATGTGACACAGTCTTTGGGTCTTCACGCCCTCCTTTGTCACAATCCTTATTAGTGGCTAGTCCCTGCCAGCTCCTCCTTTCAGGAGGGGCACTGCCTACTCTAGAAAGTTTTCCCTAAAGAATCCATAGCACCTGGCTGATGGCACAGCGGACAAAGGTGCTGGCCTGCGAACCCAAAGGTCACTGGTTTTTGATTCCCAGCCAGGGCACATAATCAGGTTACAAACCAGGTCTCTAGTCAGGTCCGTAGCTAGAGGCAGGTGAAAGGTAACCATACATGTCTAGCTCCCTCTCTGCCACTCTCCTTTCCTCTCTATGAAAATAGTAAATAAAATCTTAAAGAATTATACTCCTGCACTTTTCTATGTCTGCTACTTCAGTCTCTCCTAAAAAAAATACAGGTGCAACAATTATTAACTGAAAAAGCAGGCTGTAAATTAGAACATATGTTCTAATCCCATTTAAGTTTAAACAGACACACCACACATGAATATGCAAACGCCGAGAGGCATATACATTATCCTGTTAACAGCATTTATCACTGCGGGCAGCACTCTAGAAAACTTCTGTGGAAAAAATCCAGAGGCGGAAAGTCACAGAGAAAAGCATAGGCTTGGACAGATGTTCAGAAAGAGAAAGAATATAAGTAATAAATATGTTACCACAATATTGAGGGAGTCAGTTCAGAATCCTGATGGATATAATCTTCAAATCCAAAGTTCAAGTTTGATCCAGAATTTTCTTGAATTATGTAATTGAATAAAAATGCAGTATGTTTTCTACTTTGCAGCCTAAACAGTAAAGTTTTCTATTGGTGTTAACTTGTTCTCCCAGAGTGATTTTTATAATACACTAATTTCATGTGTCCAAGGTATAAAGAATGTATTAATCATATGAAGTTTCCTAAAGAAATAGCTGTAGGGTCTAGGAGAACATTCAAGGGATTTAAAAGAAATTTTGTGCTAAAAATAAGTGAGTAATTCTCAGCAAGTACAAAGCATTAGTGATTAAGAAATACACAAAAGGATATTTGTGAAATTAGTTCATAATAGAAGTGTTTCATACTATTGAGTTTTTTTTGGTCTAGATTAATCAATGTGACCATAGAAGTTTTTCTTTTCTCTGTATTTTAAACTACCAAGAAATGAGCATAAATTAGTTGTATAGGAAAATAGTTGTTATTAAAATCAAAATTATACACTTAAAATTGGCTTAGTGTCTGTTTAAAATTTTAAAATATAAATTCATTAAGCTAGTAGTGGAGAAAATTATATGCAATAAGATATTTCCTGTCCTGGGATAAAAAAGTGTACTCTTTAAGAAAAGTATCATTTTTCTCCCAATAACCTAGTACCATACCACCTAATGCAAGGTTTAGTTGTAAATCCTCATGTAGTGTAAGTACTAATTTTTATTAATATTTACCTAAAACTGTACACATGTTTTGTAATAATTAAGCTGGCAAATAGTATAAAAAGTTATGTAAATTTCTGCCCAAACTAGTTCTTTAATGTAATAGAAGACTGACATCTTTTTCAAATTTTCCTAATTGAGGATGTTGTAACCCTTTTTCTGTGGTATTTAAAAAAATTTTTTTTAAAGATTTTATTATTATTTTTCGAGAGAGGGGAAGGGAGAGAAGAAGAGAGGGAGAGAAACATCAATGTATGGTTGCCTTTCACCTGCCTCCAGCTACGGACCTGGCTGGAGACCTGGCTTGCAATCTGGTTATGGGCCCTGACTGGGAATTGAACCAGCGACCTTTGGGTTCATAGGCTGGCGCCTATCCACTGAGCCACCAGCCAGGGCCTTTTTGTGGTTTTTATCTGGCTGTATATCTAAAAGTGAACATATGAGGTTAGCATGTGTAAGCTCTTTAGGTATTCTGAACAACATTCCTAAAAATTATACTAGGGTTATGTAATATCCAGATGAGCTGAGATGGCTTTAGAGTCTAGCAAATATACAAGGGCACAGCTGAATATTTTGGTCATTTAGGGTAAAACTCTACAAGACTGCCTGAAAAATATGTACATAAAGCCACTATTACACAAAATTCATTTCATACTTTCTCTTTATTCTTGAGTTAGACCTGCAGACCTTTCCATTTTGATTTAGCCAAGATCAAATTCTCAAGTGGTCTAACTCACATACCGAACGGAGCCTGGCTTCACTTATATAGTGGGAAGGTCTGGCACCTTTAAAGTAAAATTCTGTAACTGGGGAAGCCTTTCAATGCAGTGTGGATGGCTCTGACCATCCTCTTCAAGGATATATGGAACTCTGCACAGAACAAGGGAATCACTTAGAATCCCCCTGTGCTGTTACTATGTGGTCCATCAAAGTTTATTGAATAAGAATTTTTTTCCTTTGAAATTTTTTATCTTAGATTACTTCATCAATTAATTCCCTCTAAGTAACTTCCATCAGTTCTACCTTTAAAATATATCTGGAATAAATCACTTTTATCACCTTCCACCTTCACTGCTACCACTCTGGTCCAAGTCATCATTGTCATCACTCCCCTGGATTCTTGAAATAATCTCATAGTAAGTCTTCCTGCTTCTACTCTTCTTCCTCTGCTGCCCAGCCCCTGCCAGTCTATTCACCATGCTGTAGTTACAGTTAAAATCTGTTAAAAGATGTAAACTGGATCATACCATTCCAGATCAAAACTTTCAACAGTTTCTCCTCACATGTAGAATAAAGCCCCAAATCCTCAGAATGGCCTATGAGGCCATACATAATCTGGTGCCCAATTATCAATCTGATCTAATCTCCTTTCACAGCCTCTCTCATTCACTCTTAACTCCAGCCATACTGGCCTATCCTTATGTCTCTTGAAAATGGCAAATGCTTTCCTACCTCAGGGCCTTTGCATTTGCCATACCTCTGTCTAGAATATCTTAATTCCGTATCACCATCTGGCTTGTTCCCTCACTTCCTTCATTTTTCTTCACGGCTCTTTCTATCATCTGCCTATCATCTGTCACAATAATATATATTTATTTTCTATTTCTGCCCAAGTAGAATGTAAGCTCCTTGATGGCAGAGCCTATGTCTATTTTATTTACTGCTAAATCCCCAAAGCCTCTACAGGTCATGACACATAGTATGTATTTCATAAGTATTGGTGGAATGAATCCGTTTATTTCCCCCCTACATTCTATATATAGAAAAATGAATGCCTCTATGACAGGGTTTCTAAATCTTGACATTACTGACATTTTGGGCCGAAGAGTTCTTGTTTTTGGGACTGTCTTATGCACTGTATTAAATATTTATATTTAGCAGCATAGTATCCAACTTCTACCCACTAGATGTTAATAGCATTTGCCTACAATTTCCTGCACTGTAAAAACCAGTATGTCTCCAAATGTCCCCTAGGAGAGGGGACAAGAATCATGCCTAAAGGAGAACCATGGGTCTAAGGGAAAAGGGACCAACAATGGGTGACTCTACACTATGTGCCAGGTGCCCTGCTTGGCCCTTCACACTGTCTCTCTTAATTCTTCCAGATAAGATTCAGCTGAAGGAAAATACTGCAGATATGATTCCTATTTTTAATTAACATTTAAAGATTTTATTTAATTTTAGAGAGAGTGGAAGAGGGAGAAAGAAAGAGAGAGAAATACAATGTGTGGTTGCCTTTTGGGCACCCCCAACTGGGGACCTGGCCCGCAATCCAGGCATGTGCCCTGACCGGGAATCAAATTGGTGACCCTTTGGTTCTCAGGCTGGTGCTCAATCCACTGAGACACACTAGCCAGGGCTGATTTCTGTTTTTCAAAAGGAAGTAGCTGTGGGTCAAGTATACTACATATCTTTTCTAAGACTGCTAAGCAAGTAAGGTGTGCTGCAACATGAAACCAACTCTGTCTTACTCCAAAGTCTATGACCTTTTTACTATGAACCCTCATGAACGAAAGTGTCAAAAGCAGAAATACTTTGACAGAGGGAGGGAAGGGAACTTAGAACGCTTCAATTTTCCTTCTCCTTTGAAATGTATTTCCCAATGAAACACCAAAAACTGCAGGACAGAATTGAAAACCTTTGGGCTATCCCATGCTGTCTGTCCTTCAAGGAGCAAGCACTTTGCTTGCTCTCTTTTTTTCTGGTTTCAAAACAGGCCATTTCACATGCGACTCACAGATACTGAAGGTACGACTAATCGCCACACGTTAGTCAGAGTGACCTTTAAAAAGTGTAATTATGTTGTATCATTTCTACCAAATCCTTCCTTGGTTCTGATATCATGGTCTGTTGTGAAAAATGACAGGCTTATCTGTGGAGTGGGTATGCAAGAGTGCTACTAACACACCGACCAGAGCAAATGCTGCTACTTTTAATCTCCTGGGCCAATATCCTAAGAGCTGCCCTCACCTCTCATCAGAATCCTGCTCCCATCCAAAAGCTTCACCATTGCTACCAGAAATATTTAGGAGTTACAGAGATAACTGACTTCAGGATGGATCAGAATGACCAGTTTATTGTCCTCATTACCTACAATTTATGTTGATAGTTTCAATCTCTCAGTTTATAAAATATCCTAGTAATATGGCTGAATTACTCATTTAGAAAATTTCAATTGAAGGCAAATACAGCTGTGAACAAACTTTGAAAAAGATGAGGAGGTCAAAAGATGTTTAACAGTAAATCTGAATCATGCATGGTTTAAAAATCCAAAAGGAAGAAAGATGAAACTGAAGAGATGAACAATGAAGTCTATTACATTACGCACCAGTGAAGAAATGAAGTCACCAGTCTGGGAAAAATTCTCAAGGGAATAATAGGCTTTTACAACTGGACACCATCTGAGTTAAGATTAGAAACAAAACAAACCAAATTAAATTGTTTCTTCCCCTAAAGAGAATGTTCTTAATCATTTTAAAGCTGAAGTTTCTTTTCTCATAATTGGCTGAGTTGTTTTCATGAGTCAGAAATGAGCAAGTTCATCAACAGAAATCTGCACAGAGACTGATCTAGCTGAAAGCACGAGTTAACTAACACAAAACAAAAGGAAGAAAATCATTTCCTGAGAATGCCAAAATTTAATCACTAGAAAAAAAACAAAACAAAACAAAAAACCCAGAAACAGATTTGACCAAATATGACTTAGTGAGAATGCAACAGAGAATAATGAGACACAATTGCAATCCCAATTGCTTTCATTTCAAATTCCTACTTAACAGGAAAAAGCAGAAATGTCTCTACATTGAGAAAATTAACGTCTATTTTTAATTCTTACTTTTAAAAGTCAACCCAATTTAAAAATAAACAAAAGCAGAAATCCTCTTTAAAGTAATTGTGGGTGCAAAATCTTTGAAAGATAAAGACCTGCAGAATCTTACCTCCTAAAGGACCCTGCCTGGACTTAAATTCAGTATTTCAAAGTAGCCTGAACACTATGACAGCCTCTTGGGCTTCAAAGAGTGCAGAATAGCCAAATCCCTTGAAATCATAAATACAAAACCTATAATTATGGTTATTCAACAAAATAGTTTCTGTTAAGATATTTGATGATGAAATTCCCATCCTCAGATGTCAGTGCCCAAATTTTAATCAGACTTTACTCATAAGTAAATGTATTATAACTGTTATTTGATTAAATGTCAGTAGCCATTAGGCCCAGTTCTTAAGTAAGAAGGCTTACTTGAAGGCATACCACAGAGGGTGTGGGATGGATTACAAAGGAAGATGCAGAAAGGAGAATTGTTTTAATAACTTGGTGATGCGAGACAGTGTTTCACCTCAAATAAGGTAACCACAAAACCTTTCAAGAAGCAAAGGACAGCTTTGGCAGCAAGAGAAGGGAGGATCAGAGGTGGTAAAATGGGTAAAGTTGAGTAAGGAACAATCATAGCATAAGACGCCAGCATTTTTGAGTTTTATGTATCCTGCCTTGTGGATCTTCTCAACAACTGTGTGTGGAAGGCAGATCAGCTACTATCATCATCTCCATTTAACAGATGAAGAAACTGAAGCTCACTGATTCTCTGTGGTTTTTTAAAAATCTTATTTAAAAATAATTTGAATTTATAAAAAATTTGTGCAAATAGTACAGAGAGTTCCTATATACTGTTCACCAGCCTCACCACCGCAAACACTCCTCATCCCTTCTGATCTCAGAAGCCAAGCAGGGTCAGCTTTGCTTAGTACTGCGCTTGGATGAGTTTCTGTGGCTTTTCATCAAGGTAAGACACATTGCTAGAAAGATTTATGATTGCTACTCCAAAACCCTTTCCACCATTTCACTGACTCCTATAACTACACTCCTCACTCGAATACATAATTTTTTTATGTTGATATAGATAGAATAACTCAAGCAAATTTTACCCAAGTAAAACTACCCAAAGAGTTCAACTAGACATTATTATTTTGTGTTATAACCGTAGAGGCTGTAAGACTTACAGTAATCTAAAAAATTCTACCTGATATGCCCATCAGTGGCTCTGATAAGAAACAGGCTTAGTTTTACAGAACTCAAAGCCCTAGTACTGAGCTACATGTAGTTTTAATAAGATCTAGAAATGCATCCTGATAAAGTTATTCAATAAGATATAAACGGACACATGGTACAGAATTGTCTTAGTGGCTTTGGAAGATACACACCGCATTTTCTGAGTTTCTTTCTTTCTTTTTTTTAAACTTGAGGGTAGAAGTCAATGTTGGATAGGTATTCCCATAACTTGTTCTCTCATAGATGCTGTTGTAGATCCATGCTGATCATGGAGCTAGGTACATTACCTATGCCATCACAAATCCTTCCCAACAGTTCTAAGGTTGAAGGTCCAGTAAGGGGTGTGAGATTCAAAAACATTAAGTAATTTGTCTAAGGTAATGAGGGTACCATGGACAAGATAAGGGACAGAACTATGATCTAACGTCTACCTGTCTGACCACAAAGCTGATGCTCTGGCCATGCAGACCAAAGAGAATATCAGAAAGAAGACAGGCATACATTAGTTTGGTAGAAGATTAAAAAAATGTCTTTCTATAATGAAGACTTTATAATCTTTTGTAACGACTGACATCCATGATTAGAAAAGTGATGCTAAGGGAAAGTATATTGCACACCGGCTAAACACTCTGAGAATAGAAATCACGTGTATGCTGTTAGTTTGTAACTTTTAAGTGAGAGCACATTACTGTGACATAAGCATAGTCCCATATATCTGGGAAGGTCATTCCCTTCCAAAGAAGGCTCCACTGGAGAGGAGCAGGGTAGGGGGAGAAAGGGGGAACAGCAGAGGTTAGTGAGTCAGTTGGACCAGTCCAATAACCCTGATGATCCCTGGTGCACCAGGTTTCAAAATCAGATTGCCCAAATGTTGCTGGTGAATGAAGCAATGTTAAAATGAATGATGAAAACCTACATAATGAAAATATGACCTTGCCAAAATAATTGCAAGATTCTTTACAGCACACAAGCAATTGTCTTAGAATTTTTGATATTGATGCTTTCCTGATATCTTTATAACATAATAAAATAATATAATAAACAATTTGATTATACAACTTTTAAGTATACTCCTGCTGTACCACATCAGGTATTCTGTGATAGTTAAATGAAGTATGCCCTGTTACTTTGCATACCCTCCTTTGCATGGTGCTCTTTAGAGGGGGTAGAAAAAACACAGTACCCAGATGGTACTTATTTTCTATAGCACAGTATTTTAATTTCTTAAGTAGAAGGATGGATATTTTGATTAACAAAAAAATAAAAAATCTAAAATCAAATCCTTTGTCCTATCTTCCTCTGGAATTTTAGGGACAGAAAAGATACTGATAAATGTTGAGTGATTTCTTCAACCTTGTGATGTTTGTAAGTTTAAAAAAAAATTAAGTTACTGTTGTTGTATTACATTTGTCCCATTATTCCCCTTGCCCCACCCACCCTATCCCCATGGGTCATTTACGCTTAGAGAAATAAGCCAGGTAGTGCAAGACAAATACCATATGATCTCACCTAATACAGGAAACTAATGAACAAAACAAACAAGCAAAATAGAACAGAGGCATGGAAACAAGGAACAGACTGACAATGACAGAGGGGAGGGGAGGGGGAGAAAGGGGCAAAGAAAGAGAAGAGTTTAGTCAGAGAACTAGTATAAGTTTTGATAAACAAACTATATTAACGAGACTTAGGCTGAAACGTATTAAGACATTAACACTTGTCCCGTGGCTATGATAGTTCTTTGAAAATCACAGGCCATGTGACGAATTATTCCTTCAACATCAAAAAAGGCTTAACTTACCAATTACCTGGAAAAGAATTAACAAGGGAGAAACATCCATGTGCTATGTTAAAGGGCTTAGCCTTGTAAATGTGGAGCTTTGGCACTGAGAGTGAAAATCCACACAGAAGCCTGTGTTAGAGGGTGTGGACCTGCAGCTTCCTTGACATGCTAAACATGATGAGTTCAAATGACAACTAATAATTATCTACTTTCATGATGTGGCGCAAAGAAAGTTTGTCTCACCACTTATGAGTTCATTTTACTGGCATAAACTAAAAACAGATTCTATCTACTAGCACCAGGGGAAGCAGAATCCAATAATTGCTAAACAGATGGGAACTCTCAGATGCCTCCCATTTGTGACTGTTAACTAAAATGCTTTATATCAGCCCAAGTCTACTCTAAGATACTAATTACCTTCTAGAAGTATATTATTCTCAATTTTATTAAGCTAGGGGGCTCATTTACAGGTTTTACTAGTTAAAATATTTTGGCTGCCTACAATATGACCCCCAGTTACAGTTGCTGGAGCAAGACACAAGTTTATTTTTTTCTCATATAAATGAGTTCTGGAGTCAAGTAATTCAGGCCGGACATACATACTCGATGACGTCATCAGGGCCTCCGTCTTCTCTATTATCTACTCTGACGTGTCTAAGCTGTTTCCTCCCCCATTTAAAAAAGTTATCTATTTCCTGTCACACCCTCATTTGATTGAGATATAATTGATACATAATGTTGTGTAGGCTTTGTCTCTGACTTCATGATTCTGAAGGACTTCCAGAGCCACTTCACCATGGCATTGATTTAGGAAACCAGGAGCCCTTGTGGTGCTGATAATGGCATTTACAAGAATCTGCACTTTCCTAATCAACAGAGAAAGGAAAAAGAATCCCAGGTAGTATTTTTCAGGGAAGTTAAGGGTTAGGAAGAGCACTACCGCAGTGGCTTCAAATACCTCCTCTTCAAGGTGCTCCTTACTGTAGTGATTTCAGCCTAGTACAAGAAACCTAAGAAGAGGTACTAGTCAATTTTACGGAAAGCGCAGACCACTATGCAGTTCACAGAAATGCTAAATATGAAATCTGTCTTTTTAAAAATGGATGACACACTCTAAAAGCTATTAGCAAAACAGTTTTTTCTAGAGAAGTGTATCTAAGAGCCTGTAATAGTCAAAGGCATGTAAATGTTCTCTGAAAACAAAAGAATTTGAAATAGATGCTTGAGTCATATAAGTATACAGAATCAGAAGAAAAGGGAAACTTCATAAACAAATAATGCCGGTTATTTCTAAACCACCATCTCCTAGTACTTTTTCATTGTCCTAGTCTACACAGAGTCCCTTGTTAGGTAGAACTAGATATTCTACAGTATAAGAAAAGTTTTGGTATTCTGATTATAAGGAAATAATAGTGAGGCTTCAAAAATGTAGGTACATTTAGTGGGCATGTTTTAAACTTCCTTTAAGAAAGTTAGTATCTATTTTTCAAGAGCTAATAAAGGTAGGTAGGGACTGGAGACACGCCTTTACGTATTTCTTAAGAGAAGCTTGCTGATCCTGTACCATCAACAGAAGATACAAAAACACCCCTAGTATGTCCCTAATAAAAAGAAATCAGATTTGGTATGCTTGTGACACTTCAAAGAACACATTATGTGGAAAAACAAAATAAACATTTAACCTGGCAAATGAAAATGGATTTGGAGCTTCAACATATTTGGCAGACAGGTAGAATTAAATTCAAGTCAAGTATGCAGAGAGACTAATATAGCATTTAAATATTTGCTTTAGTGATATAGTATTTAAAATAACATATTTGAAGAAATGTTTTTGTTGAAATGCTTTACAGTTTTAGTGAGGATATTTTTTTTTTTTAAGAGAAAAGGCTTGACTAAAGAGCATTTTACTTTCTTTGTCATCCTGTGAACTTTAGTTGGTTTGTTTTCTATTTACTCTTTCATTAGCCATTTTCTTTTAAGTCTAAGATAAACTGTGTAGTGGGCTCTGCTTCTTTTCAAAAGAAATTACTTTTAGATTATGAAAATCATTTTTGAAGTAGAACATTTTGAAGCAGAGAGGTCTCAAAACCAACTTGAGTACACATGCACACATGCTGTGAATAACCTGTGTGAATAACCGAAGGGGCGCGCGTCTGCTGGCGCAGGCCGGCAGCTACAGCACTGTCTGCCTCCTCTCACTGCTCCCGTCCCTGCAAAGTCACCCAAGAAAACTCCTTGGAGCGGCACAGCACACAATCTTCCAGCCACACTGTCAGGTCCTGCCTGGGACACAAGCTGGGCCAACCAGAGGCCCTTTTCTCAGATTTAGGGTTGGTAATGCAGAGTTGGAACTGTCCCTCTCCAGGTAATGAGGCTACATTGGGATCAACTGCTGGTGCCATAGTGTCCACCAAGCAAAAAACAGCTCAACAGGGAAAGAAAAATGAAGCCTATGTAGAGAGAAGCACAGATCAGAAACTGATCAAATAACTGATTTCATTGGCATCTAAGCTGTACTAGTTTCAGAAACTAAGCTGAAATTCCATTTTTGGGTTGCTTAGAAGATACATAAGAAATTTGTCTATATGTAAATTATCTTTTAAACAATGAATCAAATGAATTATAAGTGAATTTATACATTTAGCATATTTATCATCCTTAGTCTCTAAATGAAGCCATGATCTTATTACAGTCTGTACACCAATCAGGAAGAACAGTGGTAACTCCTATTTAAGTATGACTCCTATGACAACTTTGCACCATGATCCTGGAAAAGAAATCCCTGACCTTTCTTATATGTAAGGAAGACTTCTTTAATGTAATGACACATTGAGCTAATATACATCTTTAATTTACCATCAGGAAATTGCCAGTGGCTGGACATAAATTACATAAAAGCCTAAACAAAATACTCATTAAATCCTTTACTCAGTAGGAAATATGATCATTTTAAATAACCCTGTAAGAAATCATGGAACAGAATAGAGAGCTCAGAAATAAACCCAGGTGTCTATGGTCAATTAATACTTGACAAAGGGGGCAGGAACATAAAATGGAGTAAAAATAGCTTCTTCAACAAGTGGTGCTGGGAGAATTGGAATGGTACATGAATGGTACATGAAAAACAATGAAACTAGACTACCGACTTACACCATATACCAAAGTCAATTGAAGATGGATAAAAGACTAAACAGAAGCCATGACACCATAAAAATCCTAGAGGAAAACATAAGCAGTAAAATTTTAGATATCCCATGCAGCAATATTTTTGCTGAAACATCCTCTAGGGCAAGGGAAATTAAAATAAAAGAATAAACAAATGGGACTACATCAAAATAAAAAGCTTCTGTAAGGCTAAAGAAAACATTATCAAAATGAAAAGAAAGCCAACTGCATAGGAAAACATATTTGCCAAAACCTTGGATAGGGGTTTGATCTCCAAAATATATAAGGAACTCATATAACTCAACATGAGGAAGACAGACAATCCAATGAAAAAATGGGCAAAGGACCTGAATAGCTACTTCTTCAAGGAAGACATAGAGAGGACCAATAGGCATATGAAAGGATGCTCAACATCACTATCCATCAGAGAGATGCAAATTGAAACAATAATGAGATACCACCTGTAGTCAGAATGGCCATAATCAATAAATCAACAAATAACAAGTGCTGGCAAGGATGTGGAGAAAAGGGAACCCTAGTGCACTGTTGGTGAGAATGCAGACTAGTACAGCCACTATGGAAACCAGTATGAAATTTCCTCAAAAAACTAAAAATAGAACTGCCTTTTGACCCAGGGATTCCACTGAGATTGTACATGAATAATCCTGAAACACCAACTCAAAAGAACCTATGCACCCCTAAGTTCATGCATCACTATTTACAATAACCAAGTGCTGGACACAGTTTAAGTGGATTGAATGGGTAAAAAAAACTGGTACATTTACAAAATGAAATACAATATAGCAGAAAGAAAGGAAAAACTCCTACCTTTTTCAACAGCTTGGATGGAACAGGAGAGTATTATGCTTAGTGAAGTAAACCAGGTGGTAAAAGACAAACACCATATGATCTTACCTATAAGAGGAATCTAATGAACAAACCAAATGATCAAAATAGAACCAGAGACATGGAAACAAGGAACATACTGACAAGTGACCAGAGGGGTAAAAGGGGGGAAGGAAGGGGAAGAAGAGTCTAGTCAAGGAACAGGTATAAATGACCCATGGACATGGACAACAGGGTGGGGATTAACTGTGGGAGCAGGGGTGGGGCAAGAGAGAGCAACAGGGGAAAACTGTTGTAACAGAACAACAGTAAAAAAATAAAAAGAGGGAAATAATCAGGTAAGAGTTCCAAATTTTATTAATACTAGTCTCTAATACCAGTAGTCTTTTATTTCCAGAGACAATAAACTTAATAGTGTCTAGAGATGATAAGCAATTCTGTCTCACTGAAAATCTATACATGTGTAAAAAGTCACATATGAAACTAAAATAAAGAATCCTTCAACTTATAAATAGAGCATATTCTAAAAGTTTGTTTTAAATCAGAATGCATCTTCTCACAGAAATGCTGTCTTAAATGGTGTTTAGGGTCCCAAGTATTCACAATAACCTCTTTAACCCATATGCAGCTGGACTATGCTCAGTTTATTTGGCGATCAGAAGGGGCATAATTAAGAAAATTTTGTCCTCTTTCCACATGGACCAGTATTATGCAAAATTGCAAAAATACAAGATTGGTGTTCGACATCTTCCCACTGAAATCTCAACTTCTAGCATCTCTCTCTTGAACTTTCCTTTTCCCACAAGCACACAGTAGAGCAAAGTACTCACTGCTGTCTACTCTTCAAATTTTTGTAAGGTTTAGGTCGACTTTTCCTCTACTGCTTGCTGACCAAAATTCTTCAAACAAAGTTCCTTTGGGCTAATGACTAAAAGGTGAGCAATCTGTAAATAACTGAGTGTCCTTGGCCCTTCAAGTGTTTTGTAAAACATTTGAAAGATACAGTAATCTCTTATCAACTATGGTTTTGAAAATTTTGGATTTACGATAATGAGATTTCGTATTTGTAAAACAAATACGATAAAGCTGTTATCTTTTTAAATGTGTGATTCAGTTCACAAATGACCTGAAATGGCCAAAGGAAAGCAAAAATAAAGCAAAATATCTTTATCAGCCTTGAAATAAAGGAGGCTCATGATCATATACAATAAAACTCAAGAAATTTTTCCCAGATCAAGGCCAGATTGAAGGGAATATGAAACTTTCCCACTACTTTTCTTTCCCAGAGAGTGCATGCTCCTAAGAGTTTTCTTCCTAGTGCTTTCATTTTGTCCCTGTGACTCTTGACTACTAGTCAACTAATCTCTGTACCTCATCCGCAAAGGAGGGTAGACTGTAACATGAGTTAACACTGAAGTCAGGGTTTATTTATTCTTTTGTTTGTTTTATTTTTTTTTAATGTTAGGATTTAGAACTGTGTCTGGAATGTAGCGAGCCCTCTACCAGACTCTGCTTTATTACTGTTATACCCATTTCTCTGGTGTATTACAAACAATGGGGAAGAGGTAACTACTGTGAACACCACTCCATATCCTCAGCATCTGCTACAGAAGCTGGCCTCTAGTGCACAGTCAAAGCATATTTATCAGATGGAAAAAAATGCTAACTCATTTTTAAGGTTGATAGATTGAAATAAAATAAAGTTGACAAATTGAGACACAGAGATTTAAGTTTACTCAGAATTTGAAAATAAACACTGAAAGATTTAAATTCAGATAGATGCTGAAATTATAAATAAAAGATAATTAAAGAAAATGAGCAGGAAGGCAAAAAGAAAACAAACAAACAAAAACAACAACAACAACAAAAAAAAAACCCCAGAAGAGTAAGTAAGATGAAAATATTATCTGCCATGCCAATAAAGGTAAACAGGGTAATCTCATCTTGAAAGAAATGAAAGAAAAATATCTTAAGATATGGGGCAAAACACAAACCACTGTATATGCTATTAACTGGCTAAGGAAGACTAAAAGTAAAGACAGGCAATGCTAGGTATTAACAAGCCAAGCCATTAATTAGAACAAGAGAGACAATGTCTACTGCTGAAGGGTCCAGCAACAATGTGAAAAACTTTTGAACTTCTCCTTCCTAATGTAGGACAACTAAATTATGTGGTTAGATATTAAGGGAGATATTTACAGTAACATCACAGAAGTGAAAGACTTCCTTTTAAGATACCACTTGGTTTCCATTTGATTAAGTAGGAAAAAAATGTGGGTGTCCCAAATGACCTATTAGGGAGATAAAATAATGAAACACCTATTTATATTTATTTTTAATTAAAAAACTAAATACATTTTGCATGGACTGGCTCTGATAATCTCAGTCAGTCCATGTATCCAAAATTGGTATGTGGTTAGTAAAATATCCTGAAGTAGAGCAGTGCTTACACATGGACAGAAGGCTGGCTAGCTGTGACAAAGTCATGGAGTTGTGCAATTTGAGGATGCTGCAATTTCTTTCGCTTTACGTGGTATTGGAAGATGTCTCCTTTGTGCCAATATATAAAAAAAGGTCACCAATAGTAGAGTCTGTGCAAAACTTTAAATAGAGATGTAGAATGAACACAAAAATTCCTTATAGTACCCCAAAATTCATAGGTTGTCTCCAAGCAAAGTTATTAAAAGTGATATGGATCTTCAAACCAAATGCATGGTTTCCTTGTAAAAGGCAAATGTTAAAAATTTGCTGAACTTTTCTGTGGTGATCACTGGATGTTACTAATAGATATTAAAAAGAAAAAAACCCATAAATATATACTCTGTTACAGGTAAAAGTAGTAAGAAAGTGCTTTCCAAATGATGAAGCATCTATAATTTACAGACGTTTAGGAATATTTTCATTATTATTAATTTGTTTACATAACACATATTTATTGAGCACTTACAATGTAGCTACACACTGTTCTGGGTGCTTGCTGGCCATATTGTAGCAAAAAACAAACAAAAAACAAACAGAAAAGTTCTTGAGCTCCTGGAACTGACATTCTACTGGAGGAAGCCAGACAATAAACAAACACAGAAAAGATTAAAATGTTAAATGCTATGAACAAAAGATAGTGAAGCAAGAGGCAAGGAAGGGGAGCAGTTTAGACAAGAACCTAGTATAAAGGAACCATGGACATGGACAACAGGTGGATTGACTTTGGGGGGAATGGGTGGGTGGGGAGGGGGACAGAGGGGAGCAAAAAGGGGATGGATGTAATACAACAACAATAAAATTAAAAAAAAAAAAAAAAAAAAGATAGTGAAGCAAGCGAATGGAGGATTGGGTAGGAGAGGTACCACTTTGCCTTAGTCTGTTCAGGCTGCTCTAACAAGACACCACAGCCTGGGTGATTTGACAAGAGAAATGTATTGTTCACAGTTTCAGAGGCTGTAACCAGCAAGGTCAGGTTCTGGTGAAGGCTCTCTTCCTAGGCTGCAGACACCTGGCTGTCTTCTAACTGGGTCCTCACAGGGCAAGAGAGCTCTGGTGCTTTTTCCTCTTCTTATAAAGAAAATCTCATCAAGAAAGCCTCATCCTTATGAACTCATTTAACCTAAGTATCTCCCAAAGGCCCCTATCTCCAAATACCAATATATTGGCGGTTAGGGCTTCAACTTGGGTATTGGTGAGGGGGCAGTATCCAGTCCATAGCACCTTTCTAGTGCAAGGTTGGGACGGTCTCTCCGATGGATGATAATATTTGTGCACAGAGTGGAGGGAAATCAGAGGGCAAGAGAACAGTATTTGAAAAAGTCTGCAAGTGGAAATGTGCTTGTCCAGTTAAAACTATTACTGAGAGCTGACATTTGAGGAAAGATGGAAAACTGACCAAGATACAGGGTGGGGCAAAAGCAGGTTTACAGTTGTTCATATGAAAAATAATACAATTATTAATAAATAATGATAACAGAGTAAACTATGTTTCATGTACTCACAACTGTAAACCTACTTTTGCACCCCCCTGTATTTGGCATCATAAAGGTTACCAGTATCCTTAACACCAGCAATTTCTATAGCGTGTTAGGGATGAAAAAAGTGATTCGAGTTGGTTCAAAAGAGAATCGGAGGAGAGCAAATGCAATCTTTTGTGAGAAGTTCCACTGCAAAGAACAGCAGAGAGATGTAGCTGGAAGTGTTTTTGTTTGTTTTAAGGCAGGGGAAATCGTGTAGGGGATTACAGTACCAGGTGCTGTGGTAGGAACTTGCTGAAGTACTCTCCTGATTGCTTCTCTTTTCTCAGAGAAGCAGGATGCAAGGTGTTAGCAGAGGTCTGATGAGAAAGGTTTAAA
The DNA here is from genome assembly GCA_004026585.1 of Noctilio leporinus. Taxonomy (NCBI): domain Eukaryota; kingdom Metazoa; phylum Chordata; class Mammalia; order Chiroptera; family Noctilionidae; genus Noctilio; species Noctilio leporinus. The sequence goes on from PVIW01006081.1 coordinate 18,426, forward strand.
TGGTTACCAAGGTCAGTGAACAATAAGAGCACTAGGGATTTTCTTAAATTGCTGGGCAGCATTAAGGGCTATTTGAAGTCCCTGGCTATAAATTTGATGCAAGACTTACCAGCTTGATAGTGTTTTTCTTTCGTTATGTTCTGCTATGAGGGTATAGACATACCCCCATTTCATGTAATTATGAAATAAGCAACAAATTGGATTTGATCAGAATTGGGATTTACTAGGGCAGGTCTAAGTGTGAACTCTCAAGTTTTTTACTGATCAGGGTCTGTAATTAAAAACAACTATACACTAATGATGAAAAGGAAGTGAATACTGTTAATAATAATGAGGTAACACACACATATATATATATATATACATATATATATATATATATGTATATATATATATAAATCTCCCTGCCTTGTCCATGAATCATTTTCAGTCACCAAATATTAGGATACCAAGTAAATTCTATTAAATTCATAACACTAAAAATAATATCTAACAATCTATTATGCAATAAAGCAATTAAAACATCTAATAGATGTAGAAACAAACAAAACATCCAGATACAAAGAAAATATATATTTGTATATTTTAAATATTTGCCTATATAATTTAGGCCAAAGGGAAATTCAAAATTGCAATTGAAGAAAATTTACAAAATAATATTTAAGTAATAGAAGTGTTACAATTTTTCAAACCTGTGAGCTGTATCCAACTCTAGCTAAGAAGAAATACAATAATTTGAATATTTCCATTGTTAAATAAAACTTTTACTATGAAAAATAAATTTAAAAAGTATCTTTGTTCAATTATTTCCTTAGAATAGGATCCAGAAATAGAATTTCTGGATCAAAGAATATAAAATTTTTCTAAAAGCGGGAGTAGGGCTGAGATTCAATATTACAAAAATGTATTATAAATTATCTACAAATTATAGTTATCACTTGACTCAGAGAATCCCCAACTTTCTGAACAACTCCTGAATATAACCAGTTGGCCTACAGTCATTGTACTGTAAGGAAGTATCCATATCCCACAAAATTGGATGAAATGATTTAAGTGAACTGCTTAAGGTGATGGGAAAAATTCCCCCAAATTTCTCTTGAAGCATTTTTTTTTTTAATAGTAACTGTCTTATTAGGCTATTGTATTATATTTTATTAATTATAATGAACTCATTGTAGCGCCATAAGAAACAAGTCTTCCAAGATTCAAATACCCTCCCCTCTAAATCACTGGATAACAGGAACTTTACACAGAGCTTTAGACCAGGATAAAGAGTTTCAATCTTTCTCTCTCTTTCTCTTTTTTTCCCCTTTCCCTCCCCCTTGCTCTACCCGCTACCTTTCCCCTTCCAGTCTCGCTTTCATTTGGAAAATATCTCCAGATTCAGTAAAGAAATACCATAGTATGTTTGGAGATACTTGTGTATATTCTAAAATTTTGTAAATAAAGATTAATTTTAAATTATTTAAAAGTTCTGGCAAAACTTTTACAAAATAAGGCATTTTTTTTCAAAATGAAAAATTATCACAGTGATTCAGAATTTTTCTATAGTGTGTTTTTCCCAAAGGTAGTCACTTCTTTACTTAAAGCTTCTCTTATATTTGAGAGCAGGTCTATAAACTCATTATTGACTGCCTTCAATTTGAGGTACAGAGTAACTACAAGAAATGGAAAAACAGTGTTCTTTGTACTTAAATATGAGAGCCATAGTAGTGACTGGAACAATTAATGATGAATGTAATTTACCTTTGAATATTAAATTCAACCCTGTACCAAAGTGTAGAGTGAAACAACAGTTTGCTTTTACATGAAGTAGAGTGAGTGGAGATGCAAAATTTCCATGCCACAAAAAATTCTATAGTAACTTAAGGCACCTGCAAATTCAAACTATTTTCAAAGTATAAATCAGCCAACCTACAGCAGAAGAGGTATTTAATGGATCAGAGAGTTGAATAAGTTTGTTATTATTTGAAGATGCTAAATTATAAAACCTTATAATAGCAACTAAATAGAATGAACCAGTAGTCACAGATGGTTTTTTTTGGTCCATCTGAAAAAAGTATCTTCTATTTGAAACTGGAATTGATGGTTAGTATCATCTTGTAGACAAATTTGGAACATTGCAAGTCAATACCAAAGCTGTGTGGTTAGAAGAACTTCTATAGCTAGAACTGTGGAAAAGCCACAAGTATAATTTGAACAGGAAGTTATTCAAGCAATGAAAACCATTAGCAAGTGGCAAACACCTACACAAGATTAGTTGAAGAACTCCTGATACAAAAGTTCATGAAGGTAAATAACTGATTACAATATCCTTTTACATTTCTATGTGTCACAAGAAGTGACTGACTTTATACACTATCTGGAAACTATTCTTTAAGCAAAAGAGAAAGTAATTCAAATCATCCAAAGGCTACATTAATAGCATTCACATATTATCAGCTATAAAATTATACATACTTTATTCACATTATTTGAACAAATATTTGGTGAAAGTTTATGATTTCAAGGAACTGTGCTAGGTACATAAGATAGGAAAGTACATAAAATAAGTCTATGCTCTTAGGAGCTTAGTTAGTTAAACTAAGAAAACACAACTAATTATAATTTATCATATACTAAAATATTTCAATTGAGAGATTGCCAAACAGAGAAGTCTCAGGAAAGGGAAGAAAAGTGAATGCCTATTTGGGGAACTATAATACAAGGGGGTTCCTTCAGTGCTGCGTCTATGTGCATGCTGGCAAGTATGTGTATGTAGGCATGTTTTTGAGACTGGGCAGCAGAAAGATGAAGTTAAAAAGACTGGCTGGGGTCAAGTAATAAAAGACTCCTTGCTAAGGAATTGAGACTCTTTTGTGTAGAAAACGGACAACCATGAAAAGCAGAAGCTTGGATTGATCCTTTATGAAAAGGGTAGACATCCAAACCCAATGGATTACATCAATCACTAAGAATTAGAGCTTAACCTAGAGTTCTTATTTCTGCATGAAAAATACAATAACCTAGGAAAAAGTCTGACTGCATGAAACAGCTTGCTTCTCAAGATTTATCTTAAGTAGTAGCAACAATAAGCAATGAACTGAAGGTAGCTCTTTAGCATGGATGCAAACAAAGGAATAGAGGGAAACTAACTATAGCAAGCAAGCAATGATCTGTTAATTCCACTAAGCAAACTAAAGTATTACAAAGACAAAAATCTTGCCACAGAATACATATATTTTCATATTTAGAAGTACTAACTTATTGAGATTAAACCAACAAAGATAAATAAAAGCCAGACTGTGTAACAACAGTCTGCCCACCTACTGTAGGAAATGTGGGTGAAGGAGAAAGAATAGTGAAATATAATCCACAAAATATTTAAGGCAAAAATATTTTGGTTATTACAACAACCACGATTTGAGAACTATAAACATTAAATGTAAATTAGTGGTAAATCTTGTGGTGTTCTTAAATTTGATGATATTTTAAAACTCTTCTCTGCCAAGGTGTTTTATAAACAAGTTGTTATACTGATCTCTAAGAAAACCCTTGAAATGTTATCTTTTAAAAGAGAAAGATTTCATTTTACTAAGAACCAATTGAAATTTTTTGAGAAAGAAAATACTGATTCTATAAGAAACTTAATTGAACAGTATCGTCAGATATGTTAGTCAAATATCCACTTGTGCACGACTGAACACACACAGCAGCCCAGTAAGGCCTGCACAAGTGCATTGCCACTGGTAGACACAAAACTGTTCAGCTTGTAGTGCCCATTTGTATCTTTCCCCCAAGAAATGATTCTCTGCTTTACTAATGTTGATGCTCCTTGATGTGAGGAAGGTGGAAATAAATGGCAATCATTGTTCCTATGTTTTCTGACCAAGTCCTGATTTAAAATATTCTGTCCCCATTAAATAACAAGTCCCAATTATGTTTCAAAGCTGTCACCATGTATTTTGCTCCCCAGTAGACTAGTGAAAGGGCAAGGAAAGGAAATCATTTAAATTTTACCCAGAGACTAATAGTAAAACATTCAAAATAGGTTTGAGGCTGGAAGACAAAATGGGAGCAATACCCAAATTTTATCATAAAGATGGTAATCATGTAACTTATCTTGCTCTAAAATTTTTCTACAGCAAAGCACAAACCAAGAGATTAAACATTGTATAATGTTTGAGAATGATTAAGCCAAAAGCCCCAACCACTTCTAGTTTCACAACTGGTGAGGAGTTCTAATTAAAGCAGAAGTCTGACTCTACCTTCAGTTAGAGCTCCTAGTTCACATGGTTACGAAAAGCCTAAAAGAATCCCTTGAGAACCATCTGTCAAATGTGATGTATTAAGCTACAGAATGATAGGGACTCTGGGTAAGTTATCAAATGTTCTATTTTTGTAAGATCTGTAACTTCTTTTTATGTTATTAACTGAAAATGTCTTTTCCAGAAGACACCCTTCCTAAGTTTAGATAAGACTTTACAGCAGTGAATATATACATGTTCACCATTACATAATCAGAAGACAGCCATAGGTGTGGATAAAGAGTAATTTGACAAAGTGTATGAAGTCACAATGGAAATCACTTTCAGGGCTACACCTACCTTTGGGTTCTTCTAAGGTCATGCAATACTCCCTGTTTTGCTATTTCTAGGCCAAAAAAACATACTAGATTGTATTAATTCTGCTTGATGTAGCTAGAAATACCAAGGTTTTATTTTATTTTTTTTGAGAGAGTTATACTAATATTCCCTGAAGAATGATTTTAGAGTATTTTTAAATTATCTGAACAAATATTACCTTTAAAGGAGTAACAAAAACCTAGTAATGTATTCTCCTGATGGATCTCTTTCAGAAACTAAACTAGACACATAGTGTTGCTTCATGTTTCAAAATGTACCCTAATTCTGTTCTATTTTGCCTTGGGTCCTCATCAGCAAACCACACTGAAGCTAGGACTATGGCCTTGTCTAAAGTTAATCATAAAAATTATTAAAGAATATGCTTTGTTTTAGAATAAACTAAATTTCAAGTAAAAGAGCAAGTGAAACAGAAAATACATGACTTTATCACATAACCAATAATCTATTAAGAGGATTCAAAACTTAAGATCAATTATAGTAAAACTAAGAATAGCCACTATTTCTTGAGCCTGTAGTTCCCTTACCCTAGTACTTAGTTATCTTTTGATTTGCCAGTTATTATTGTAGATTGTGAGGGCAGAAACCACATTTTTTAAATAGTCCTAACCTCAGGACCTAGTATACTGACTTCGTTATAAGACTCTCAACAAATAAATGCTGAATGAATTAAAGAATGGAAGGATTAAATGGAAGGATGACAGCTTGAATTCAAAGAAAATAATTTCCATGCATTCTACCATGCTGTCTGTTAGGGAAAATTTCCTAGAGATATGAGCAGAGTTAAAGCTATAGTGCAGCACTCCATTAATTCTCACTGCTGTAATGGAGAGGTCCATTACACATAGAACCTTTTCAGCATCCACTCCTTCTTCTTTAAGTTCCATGGATCCATGGTTTGGTGAGAGGCTGGCAAAGTAGGCCCCTCAGCTTTAGGGATGGTTTAGACTAGGACAATCAGAACATGTCATCTTACTAGCTACTGTGGGTGGTAGGTAGGGGTTTTGGGAAATCTTGTGATCTAAGCATTTTCAGAGTAAATCTTAGGACAAAGGCATTCTTCTCCCTGTCAGGACCTGGCACTTCTATAACATGAGTGCTCTTATGAGGTTAGTCAGTCTAAAGATTAGGCCAACAAAAACAGAAAAGGCAGGAAAAAGAGAATTATAGGGAAATGAAGCTACAATTCCAATGAACCTCAATATAAAACCCTGTTCGAAGCCAAATCTACTTCTGGTTATGTATCTGAACTTATACATTTCCCTAATTGTTTAATTCAATTTCAAATTGGCTTTTTGTTCATTGCAATCAGAAACATCATATAAAATGTTAACATTTTAAACTTTTTACATCATTATAATGGCTCTGAATAGAGCCAGCTGACAGGGTTATATTCTTCTACTCCATTACTGTGTAACTCGAGCCTATTTAATTTGCTTCATAAAGCATATCCTGCAGCAGTATTTATAAAATAAATGCTTCTGATGGAAAAAAGAATACAAAAACAAACAAACAAACAAAAAACTGTTGACTTTGTAAGGTATATAAATGTTATAAACCTAAAACTAATACATTGTGTGTCAACAGTAACTGGAAAACAAATTTTTAAAAAATTAAAAATAATAAAGACAAAAACACTTAAAAAAGAAAATCGATTGAGGATTAAGAGAAACATAACATAAATGACAAATAAATTTGTCAAATCATAACACCATAAATCTACATATTCAATTCACTTGTAATCTTATCATCTAATGATAACCACTGTTATTTTAAATGTTGGTATATTTCCTTCCAGTCCAAATTTCTGTGTGTGTGGGCATATAAACATTCCCTTGTCACTGGGTAAGGAGTAGGGCGCTTCTGTTCCATTTCCACTATTATGAATAACACTGTTGAACAGCCTTGTGCACATGAACATGCATAAGAACAAAATTTCTAATTATACTTTAAAGAAAAATGACCAAATATGGGTTTATTTGGTTGAAATATATTATTTCTTTTAATGCTTCTAATTGCTATTTTGAAAGTTTCTGCTTTTTATCAATCTTTGTTTTCACCAATAGTTACAATGTATCCAATTCCACCTTACTCTTGACCATTCTATAAACAAAAATGGCACTGGTTCATTAGAGGTAAGCAGATATTTTGTAGTTTATTTGGTTTTCTGTTTTTACAGATACTGGATAAACACATGTATATGGGCATAGTATATGTATGTAAATATATGCATATTTTTGTATAAATGTATATATTAACTGTAGCTTTCTAGTATATACATTTTGTCTTTTTAAGTCCTATATACATTTAAATATTAAACTGTTCCAGGTTTAAAGTTTTTAACTCAAGCTTTTCAATTTTTTGGTATCTGTAAATATCTTAATGGGATTGGCCTTTTTTAATGATAAAATTTATCTAAGATAATATTTTTGAACTCTTAGTCTTAAGGGCACTTTATTTTACAATTTTCTAAAATCATGATAGGTAGAAAAAAAGAAATAGTAGAAAGAACACACATCAAGAACAGGAAACGACAGATAACTTCCATCCACCTCTCTGGCTTCTTCAATGAGTTTTCCAGTCTCCTTAACTCCAAAAGCTGGGATTCCAACACCACCTGGGACCATAACCTCATTCCCTTGAGGCATAATATTGGTACACCTGGTTTTTCTGTTCATTCGGTCTTTATGAGAAAAATCTGTTTTATTTATTTTTATTTAAAAATTAAAAAAAAAAATTTAATTTTATTGTTGTTGTATTACATACATCCCCTTTTTACTCCCCTCTGTCCCCTTCCCCACCCACCCATTCCCCTCCAAAGTCAATCCCACTTGTTGTTCATGTCCCTGGTTCTTTCATACTAGTTTCTTAACTAAACTGCTCCCTTTATTTGTCTCTTCCTCCCCCCTTCCCCAGCCCCCCTTTCCCCTGCCCACTGAAGGTCTATTCACTGTATTCATATATCTGGTTCTGTTTTGCTTGTTTGTTTTGTTCATTATTTGTCCATATGTCATACGGTATTTGTCTTTCACTGACTGGCTTATTTCACTAAGCATAATACTTTCCAGTTCCATCCATGTTTGTTGCAAAGGTTAGGAGTTCCTTCTTTCTTTCTGCTATATAGAATTCCATTGTGTAAATGTACCAAAGTTTTTTGATCCAATCATCCACTGATGGGCACTTAGGCTGTTTCCAGCACTTGGCTATTGTAAATAGCGCTGCTATGAACACAGCGGTACTTAGGTTCTTATGAATTGATGTTTCAGGGTTCTTCAGGTATAGTCCTAGCAGTGGAACTGCTGCAGCTGAAGGGATGAAGTATACAGTAAACATTTATTTTTATATCTCCTTCTCAAACTTAATGGCTTCTTAGATCAGATACTTGATTCATGATAAACTTGAGCTTCTCAGCTTCTTTCACAGCAGTGTAGCTGGGTCCTAGGCCAAGGCTCTTCTGTGATCGACCCCAGTTCCTTCTTTAAGAAAATCCAAATGCATCTTACAGTGACCTTTTCTTGGCCATTGGTTAACACTGTCACATTTAGTTGATGAGAGCTCAATGCATTTCTGTTTGTTACATTTAGAATGCTATTCTGAGGTGGAGCTGGACAAGAGGCACCGGAGGGGAGCTGCATTTATATGCCTTGTCATGCTTATCATGTCCCTGCTTCTGTTTCCCAGTCTCTCAAACACATTAGAGCAAATCTGAATATTACTTATTCTTTATTTGATTATTTAGAAGGATCTTTAAAGATCATGAATCATAGCTCTCTACCATACATATACCCAAGTGTTAAAAATATACTGCTGGAGAAAAAAAAAAAAAGACTTAATGAGCTATAATGAGGATGGACTAACAAGGAGAACCAGACATAAATATACATTTTTACATTTAAAAATCAAATAATACTTAATATTAATAATTAAATTATGAGTGGAATACAAAGCCAGGCACACATGGAAATAAGTTGGAAAAAACAAAACAAAACAGGAAAAAAACTCAAGTTTTTTAAATGGTTGCTCAATGTTTTGAGAAAAAGTTAGGGTCCCAAGTGACTTTTTATGTCTATAAATTTTTTTTTTCTCTTCTAAATTACACTTAAGTGGAAAAAAAAAGAAGGAAAGCAATAATAAGCTTTGCTGGTAGGTCTTTTCCATTTTCATACATTCTAGGAGAGAAGGCAGTAAACAAAGTTTCTGCAACTGTAAGTGATGCTTAGAGGAAAATTAAATCACTGAGTGATGCCAGGACTGATTATTCTACTGCACTTTAAAAGCAAGAGATTGCAGCCTGTGAGTCCAAAGTGGTTTCATATGGACTGCCACAGTTGTGGTTTACGCTTGAAACTATAACCTGTCAAATTAGAAGCAGGCAAGGCCTATGCTCTTAACGGTTCCACTTTCTACTGTCTACAGTTATGTCTACAAGGTCAGCACTTTTAATTCAGTTCAACTATGTTATTTGGAGAAGTAGAATCTCAAAACTCTTCTTTTTTATCTTGCTTAGAGAAGATTTTAATTATGATAGAAAGCTTAAACTATCAATCTGATTTATATTTTATATATGCAGCTGACTTTCATTGCAACTATTTTTATCACTATTGACATTTTATTATCCTGGTTAACACTAAGTAATATGTAATACAACTACAGTGAAGAGCTATATAAACTGCATAAGTTCCCAAGCTTTTCCTACACTGCATTTCCAGATATTTCATTGACACTAACTCGTACCTTACTGACTCATCAATTTCCAGGCTTACAGTAGCCTGCTATTATGAGCTTAGTGTTACAACACGCTCCATGCTCCACTTCTTCTCTCTTCCTTGATTGTGGAATGCCCTTCTGGGCAATGGGCTTAGTTGACAGAGCTTTTCTCATCAAAATTGACGAGCTATGTGTTCAATTTTACTAATGTTTTATGTAGAGTCCTTCCTTAATGAATCTTTCTTCATGCCCATTTGTATAATATAAAAATGTTTTCAAAATAAAGCATAAACAATATTTGCTCTTTGTCATAAGTGAAACCATGCCACTAAACAATCATATCCTGTTTAGGCCATAATGACATCAGAAATATATGTTTATCATCTGCATCGGACAACTTAGCATGTTTTTGGCCCAAGGCGAAGTTGAACTAAAATCATTTGCAGTTGCCCCAAACCAAGATAACCACACATTTCTAAGGTAATTGATACCTAAGAAGAACACTGCCTTTAGATCACAGTTCATGATCTAAGCACACTAATTCTTTAAAGAAGGCTGTTAAAGTTTATAAACCATGTATGTCTATTGGACTTCTTCCAAAATTTAACGTGAAATAATTATATTCTTAGCATGCATAGAGACTATGATAAAGAAGGTACTTAGCATGATTTTTCAGAGTTCTGAATTTACCTATTTTGCCTATTTTAAAGAAGAAGAGAATATAGAGATTTTTCTTTTACATGTAAAAGTATAATAATAATAAGAATGATAAGAATAATGCCTTGTATTTTGGAAGGCACTCAAATGAAATGAATCATTACTTTTATTTTTCCTAAGTAAGGAAACAATTTTATGAATAGATAAGGCATACAATTTTCATATTCATTATTAAAACATATCCAAGGAATCCAAACACATGTGACTAACTTGGTGTTACAGTGACATAAAGCCCTAGATGCTACCTTAACTAATGAGTATAACCATAGTCTGCAACGACAGACTGAAAAATAGTTCTTCCTGCTACATGCGAACACAAGTGCAGTTAGAATTACCTTTGTTCACAAAGCTAACTGGATGAGTTGGAACAAAAGATAAAGAAATATTTAATCATGAATTAACTTTGAAGGAATAAATCAGTAAAAGTACGGTATAGAAAAAAAAGGGAAGCTGAGGGAAATCTACTGATACTCTAAGGAGGAAACAGAAACAGAAAACTAATGTCTTCTCTCCATGTCAACTCAGAAGGCAGAGTTAAACATCTTCTCTAGGCTGCCTTCAGATGTGAAACCACTGATTTGGGCATTTTAAACAACATTTGAAGAATATATTAATAGAACCAAGTGGCACGGGCACTACAAACTGCAATGGTTACTCTTTTACTGTAAAAAGGGAAGAATGAACTGTACCTCCATTCTTTCTAGTTTAACTTCATCAATTTCATCATCTTCAAACATTGCCAGGAGTTCTCCAGTTTGGTCAATAGAGTTGAGAAAGTCTTGAGCAATTTTTTGTCTTTTGTTTGCATTAATACTGCCACTCAATTTGTCTTCACAAAGAGAAGGGAAAGAAAATACATATTTGGTTAACAACAAAAAAGGAATCTGTTAATATGTTTAATTAGCATCAATCATTGCATGTATTAAATACTGAATACAAAATTCAGAAATAGAATTCTCTCAGAATAATTTTTAAAAGGAGAATCTTTGCATCCAAAATAAAAGGGTAAGCCCTGGCTGGGTCCCTCAGTTAGTTATAGCTCTGTCTTGATACACCAAGGTTATGGGCTTGATCCCTGGTCAGAGAACATACAAGAAACAACTAATGAATACATTAAGTAAATGAGACAACAAATGGATGTATATCTCTCTCTTTCTCTCCTTTCCTCTTCTTTTCTCTAAAATCAATTATAAAAACAGAAAAAAATGGGCCCTGGCTGGTGGCACAGTGGATAAGGCAACCAGCATGTGGAAGCAAGGGTCGCTGGTTCAATTCCCAGCCAGGGCACATAACCAGGTTGCAAGCCAGGTCTCCAGCCAGATCCATAGCTGGAGGTAGGCGTAAGGGAACCATACATTGATGTCTCTCTCCCTCTCTGCCTCTCTCCCAACCTATCTCTCTGAAAATAATAAATAAAATCTTAAAAACAAGCAAACAAAAAATGTCAGTCTTTCAGAATTAAATAATTTATTCATTTTATAAAATTGAGATCATAAAACTAAATGATCAATTACCACATTAAGTGTTAATGGACTGATTAAAATTCCTTACAAAAAAAGAGGAAGGCTCTTACATTTGAAAACAGAATCCTGCTATAGTGGGCTAATTAAGAAAATAAAAGCACATGAAAACAATACTAGAATTGAGACATAAAATTTAAAGAAGAGAATATTATGGACATTGTTGTGGCAATTCCTTTGGAACCTAAAGAGATGAGATCTTTTCTTTTTCCTTTAAGAGATAAACCTATCACACTTATTTAAAACTAAAACATAGAAAACATGAGAAAGCTATTGCAAAAGGTCAGAAAGGACTGTAATATTACACTAGATTATAAATACAGTTGAATGCATAAAAGTATCGGTGAGAGAATTAGTGAGAAAGAACTAAATTATTTTTAGTGTGGTAAAGATCTTTATACCAAGAAAGATAATCCAAACATCTTAGGGTAAAAAGCATACATTTTTCACCATTAAGTATGATGTTCAGTTTGGGCTGCTATAGTAAATATACAATAGATTGGATGGCTAAAACAAGAACCCAAGTATTTATTTCTCATAGCTCTAGAGTCTGGGAAGGCCAAGGTTAGGTGCTGGTAGACCTGGCTTCTGATGAAGCCTGTTCCCTGGTTTGTAGGTGGCAGTCTTCTCATATCCTCATGTGGTTGAGAGCAGAGAGAGAAGCAAGCAAGCCTTTTTGTGTCTCTTCTTAGAAGGGTACTAATTAGATTTATGAAGACTCCTCCCTCATGACTTATTTACCCAAATCCAACAGTCTTTCATGAGAGGAACACTCAATAAACTAGGAAGCGAGCACTACACAGATTACTAAAATTTCTTCTGGGTGCAGTCTGCCTTTATAGGAAAGAAAGTAAATACAGAATTGGCTATATTAACCATCTTATTTACCAATTCTGTTTATTTTTTCTTTTTTTAGTAATCTAAGCAACCATCTTGTGTCCTTCTTTACTACAATACAGCTTTGTTACCATCCACTTCACTTACACTGTTAGTGTCAAATATATTGTAGATCTGTGTTATAGACCCAACATTATAAATACAGACATTGCTTTATACAATCAATTTAATTCAGTTAAGAGAATAAAAATATGGAATTATATGAGTATTGTTTCATATTTACCTACATAATTATTTTTACAGGTGCTCTTTTCTTGTGTGTGGAGGTGTGGATTCAAATTTTTAGCTGGTGCAATTTCCTTTTAGCCCAATGAACTTCCTTTAGCAGTTTTTGAGTCTGCTAGCAAGAAAGTCTCTCAAATTTTTATCTGAAAATAGCTTTACTGTACCTTCATTTTTCAAAAATAGTTTTGCTGACTGTGTTCCTTGGTTGACATTTTTTTCTTTCAATACTTTTAATATGTAATATTAACTATTGAACTGTCTTGGATACATAGATTAATGGTTTTCATCAAAGTTAGGAAGTTTTCAATCATTATTTCTTCTTCTTTTTTCCTTTTTCCTTACCTTTTGGGAGCCCTGTTATGCATATGTTGGCTCACCTAATGGTGTCTCATATTTTTTGAAACTCTTTTAATTTTCTTTCATTCTTTCTACTTTGTCCTTCAGATTGCATAATCTTTAACAATCTGTCTTCAATTTCACTGATTTTTATTTCTGTTAGTTCAAAGTTACCATTGAGCCCCTTTAATGGAGTTTCATTTTGGTTACTGTACTTTTCAACTCCAGAATCTCCACTAGTTTCTTTTTATAATGTCTATCATTTAATTGCTATTTTATACTTTGTCACACACTATAATTATATCTTCTCCTGTTCTTTAAACATGGTCCCCTTTAGTTCTTTAAACATATTTATAATAGGTATTTTGAAGTTTTTGTCTCCTCAGTCCAACATTGGGGCCATTTGTGTTCACTGCGCTCCACTCCCAGCTCCTGCTTAGGGATCACACATAACCTGTTTCTTTGCATATGGAGTATGTTGTTGCTACAGTTAAAAATGGCCATTTTGGGTAGCATATTGCAGCCATGTGGATGATAATTTCATCCCCTTCTTGGGGCTTGTAGTTGTTGATTTATTTGTTTAGTGACTTGGCTGGACTAATTCAATAAAATCTCCCTCATGTTGTGAGGCCTCAGAAGGTGCTCCTCAGAGGGCACAGCCTTGAGCATACAAACAGCCTTCTCATTACCAGGGATGGCTGCTTTTAGTTGTCTGCCTCTGGCTTTCCCTTTTTCTGATCTCTCCCATTAAGCTATTGGCTGGTTTGACTGGACTGGTATCAAATATAGCTGTTAGCTAATTCTTGGCTGACTATTCACTCCATTGCTTTTGTTAGTACTCATGAGCATAAATTGCTCCACAGAATGATTGAAATAATGTTGGGCCCATTTGCAGAGTCATGGTAATAGCCAGCTTTCAAGTTTTGCTGTGATCCCAGGAGGTCTCTTCCTTCCTGTCCCTTTCCTTTGTTTCCTTTGTTAAACTTTTAGCTTATGCACTATCTTTGCTTGTTGTAACTAGTATCACAAAGCTAATGGCTTCTCTTAAGTGTTCACCACCATGATCTCCACTGTTTTTTATTTCTTCCAAATAGTCCACTCTGGGAAGGCTGCAGACCTATCCTGTTAATCCTGCCTTTTCCTCTGGGCTGAATGTTTTATCATTGGTACTAAAGCTGGGGGTGGAAACAGCAATCAGCATCTCCTGGAAAGACTCTCCTGGATCCAAGAGTAGGGAGTTGGTCATGGATGGGAGTGCTTTGTCTTTTAGGCTTGTTCCTTTAGATGTGGATCTTACCTCCCTATGAGAAAGTTAGGGTGGGTGCAATTTGGTCCAGTATTCTCAGTTGAGGTAAACTTTCCTATGAAAAAGAGGATGAGAAAAAGCTCCAGTGCATTTAGTTATGCCTGCCTAGAATAGAGCTTCTGCAACATGGAGCCAGAGATGAGAGATGCTGACCTCCTACTCCTCCTGGGGTGAAACTGTTGCCCTAGACTAGATGCTGGAAAAGGAGGTGCCCAGTGTTCTCAGCCACACTTGCCTAGAGTAAAGCTTCTCTCATATTGAGATAGGGTGACGGGGCCAGAGGGGAGGAGAGGGGTGGTAGGAGCAAGTCGTGTTTCAAAAGCAATAGACTTTTACTGTTCTTAATGAGATTTAGTAGATTTTCTTGAATACGTGTTCCTCCATTTGCTGTATGCTCTTAATAGTTTTAAAAACTTAAACCACTATTTAAAACAATTTTATCAGGTAAATGTGTTTCACATGGGGAAGAGTCTACCACACCTCTCACATGGCCATTCCACATGCTGCACCTCAGTACTAGATGTATTTTACTTAAGTAGTCAGCTACCATTTATTCATTGGCAGGAATGTATCAGGTGCTTTTCATAATTATGTTGAAATCTCATAAAGCCACATGGAAAGAGGTATAATTTCTGACTTATAAATGAGAAAATTGATTCTTGATGAAAATTCAAGTCCATTTTGCTCTAAGTCTGTATTCCTCATGCTCTCCATAAAGAAGAATGTTTAAATTTATCAGAAAAACGATTTTCCAGAAATTAAATTTTATAAGAATTTCAGGAATACGAAACAGGCAACATTGATTAAACATTTGATCAGAATTTCTTTCTTTTTCTTTTTTCTTTTTGCATGGCTGTATTACACTTGCTGATTTGTTGAAGGTAAATGCAAGTAGTTTTGTTTTAAAGTCTGTTAACTCTTTAGGTGGTTTTAAGTAGTTTTCTGCAATTCTCCTTAATCCAGTAGAGTTTATTTAGCTACTTTATTAATATATATACATATATGCAGTAAATACTACTATGCAATTACTGTTTTTAATCCAATATATATAGGGTGCATGCAATTAATTGGCAATAATGTTGCATCTCCTTATTTCACATGCTTATTAATTTTGAAAAACTATGTTTCTAAGGTTATGATTTAAAATAACTGTTTCAGATATAAAGTATTAAATTTGGAAAGCAACCGTCATGTCGAAGGAATACGATGTTAGAGCAACCATAATTTCTGGACTGCGTGCAGGGCCAACTGCTAAGGAAATTGCAGACTTCAGTAACATCCCTTTACATACAATTGACAATGTGAAGAAGGTGTAGGATGCTGATCCTGATGTTGCCAAACCAACAAAGAAAACACATAAGGTACGCAAGGATTGTGCAAGTCCAGATACTGTACACAGAATCCAGGAGGTCATCAATGAAGATCCAGGATGTTTACCTAGACATTTTGAGACATTTTGTATTGTGGATGAAGCAAGTTGCAAATGGACATCATTTATCTTCCAACAAGATGGTGCACCCGCACATAACGCCAAAAAGGTGCAAGAATTTCTTAGTGTCACATGTTCCTGAATTCTGGTCAAAGGAATCTGGCCACCTAGTTCACCAGATGCAAATCCTTTAGACTATTATGTATGCAGCATTTGTGAGAGAGAAGTTAGTAAATAACCTCATTCTAATAAAGAGAGGCTGTTACAGCTAAGATTGAAAACATGATGTCCACAGATAAAGAAAAGTTAATTAAAGCATGCTCAAGGTTGATTCTAAAGTGGAATGGAGTCTATTATTACAGCAAATGGAGACTTTTTTGAACTATTTTTAAAATGACAACATTTATGTACTTACACATAAAATAAATTTATTTCAAAATATAATACTTATGTGGTATGTTTATTTTATTAAAATTTTGCCAATTGATAGCATGCACCCTGTGTATATGAGTTATTTCTAAAACAGTTACAAATCTACTTGTAACTTCTGAATTTCCCCAAAACTTAACTGTTATTTTAATTTTCTATTCTTATTGATTCTATTACCGCTGTCCCAATTTTCCCACTTTTCCCTCTTCCACCCAGCCAATCTCTGGCTACCATAGTCATTCCTCACACCTTTGTCCATGTCCATGGATGATTCATACATGTTCTTTGACTAATTACTTCCCATTCTTTCTAAAACTTAACTTTTAATTGCCTATTATTGACCGGAAGCCTTACTGATAACATAGTTAATTAACACATATTTTGTGTATTATATGTATTATATACTGTATTGCTATAATAAAGCCAGAGAAAGAAACTATTAAGAAAAATCGTAAGAGGAAATACATTTATAGCACTGTATACAAGTGGACTCACAGTTCAAAACCCATGTTGTTCAGAGGTCAACTATATTTATTTTGACTAAATAAGCATTATTTAGTAATTATTTAGTTTCAGCTTAGCACTGTTAAAATTCTATAACATTAATATTTTTTCTAAATATTCCAGAATGGGGAACTGAGTTGGAAAATCAGATAAGGAAATTTTTCTATTCTTTGCTAGGCTTTTTATTAGATTTTAAACAACACAGATAGACACATCAAAATGAAATGACTATCACATACTTTCTATAATAAACTAAAAAAACCCATATGTTTCCATTTCAAAGACATAATAGTTCTGGCTCTATACATGCACAAAAAAATTATGCTTGCTAAAATAATACTTTGAAGTAACACTATTTTCTTAATTTCATCATCTTCTGAAGTAAAGCAGGTCATATTTTAAAAGAACTGAAATACCAGATTACTATTAAGTCACATACTTAGAAAATCATAAGATTTAGCTGCCAACTAAATATTTAGTTAATTTCTAAACTACATTATTTAACATAATTACATATATTCTACTCTAATTAGAATATCTACATTGACATTGCGTAAATGTGAGGTCCAGTATGTACTGTACAAATGTCATGGTTTTGTTTACATTACCTTCAAGAAGATCATCT
The DNA here is from genome assembly GCA_004026585.1 of Noctilio leporinus. Taxonomy (NCBI): domain Eukaryota; kingdom Metazoa; phylum Chordata; class Mammalia; order Chiroptera; family Noctilionidae; genus Noctilio; species Noctilio leporinus. The sequence goes on from PVIW01006081.1 coordinate 35,743, forward strand.
TCATCTATACCTCTGACAATCTTTGATTTGTAGTCTCGGAAAAACATGTATTTTAGCAGTCTTCTAAGTTTTTTCTATTAAAAATATAAAATCACTAAATAAGAAAACTTATACCTATCCTTCTACATATATTCACTTTACTGAGTAAAGACTACACTAACTAAATTTAATATAGGACAGAATGATTAGAGAAAATAAACCAATTTTAGCATACTATTTAATAAAAAATGTATTCATCAAATTAAACACAAAAGCTGAAACACAAATATTTTTCAAAGCACTTTTTACTTACAAGTATTCAGATGCAACAGAATCACAACAATTATCTTTATATTTGGGCTTTATAAAAAGTTTAAAATTCTTTTTGAAGAGTGTGATATATCATACTTTTCATACTAAGCTATTTATTTTTAAAAATGATTTATAGATAAAGAGTAGGCTGACAGCTCTGGGGGCCGCTGAGGATGGTGGAGGGATGGAGCAAAAAAGGAAAAAAGGGAAACGGACTCATGGACATGGACTACAGTGTAGTGTTTGTAGGGGGTGTGGTGTGTGGGTGGAGGGGGGAGAGAGTAGGATAAATGGTAATGGAAAAAACACAATAAAAATAATTTAAAAATAAAACAATCTAGATAAGAAATTTGTAAAAACTGCTTTAAAAAAGATGCCCTCTCTTTTTTATTGTTTTTTATTCTTTGAGACTCTTTTATTTAGAACAGCTAGTTTATGGTTTATATTTCTGAAAAATATTCAGTAACATGAGAAACATTTCTATGAAACTCAAAGCTGATCAGTGATAGCTGGGTCTTAACGATGGCTTTCCTTAGGTTTATTAGAAGACCATATTATTGCTTAACTCTAAAAGTAACTGGTAACACTTTGTAATTTGTTGTGTGCTTACACTTAGAATGTATTATTATTGGTTCTTGACCTTTAGGTTTAAGATTCTCAGTGATAGCTGAAACTTAATTGCATTTTACAACCCTCTTTTGCATGCATTTTATTTATCTTCAATAGTCTTGAGGCATAGACAACTACTATCATGTCTTTTATATACAAAAGAAAATTGAAATTAAAGTTAGTCTTAAAACTATAGCTTAGCACAGTCAGAAACAATATAAAGTTTAGCAAGGTCAGAGGTAAAATGTAACCTTTGAACCTCAGTTTCTTTATTTACAAAGTAAAGAAACTTTACTTTGAGTACTATTATGAAGACTAAATAAACTGCCTAGTGTAATATGTAAAACTTAGTAGGCAGTTCACAGTACTGCTTTAATGTAAACTGAAATTATTGAGAGAGAAGAAAGTATGTCTTTTGCTATCCTCCTCTTCTCTTTGCTGATTCCATTCAGTACTTTAGACTTTATTTTGTCTTATATTTTAGCTGTGTAAACTACTTTAAATTCTGCTTGATACACATTATTGTACAAATAAAATTATTATTTTGAAGAGAAAATTGAGAACAATGGCAACTATCATATTACAACTATGTTCTCAGGTGCTAAAAAGATTCTGGTGCTAAAAAAAAAAAAAAAAGAGTCCTTCTGGACAGTAAAGGGCACTGTCAATTAGTCTATATTCCTGATGTTTCAATATGATTTAAAATTTTACCTTCCCAAAAGGCAGGAAAATGTGTCAATGTAGACTATTTTATTGTGCTAGCCTCTTTATCTCTGTCAGTGGAAAAGAAAAATCGACAAGCATGTTCTGCTAACTCCACTCTAGTCCATATGCCTTCACCAAGCATCTTGGCTCAAGACCCTCATTTCTTCCAACAGCACCTTTTCGGCTCCTTCCTCACAGCACCACTATTACGTAGTCCCTATTTCTCCTTAGTCCTCCAAGTTTAATGAAGTCACCAAATCTTTCTATTTTTACTCTTCACTATCTCTCTGAATTCTTCCTTTCTATCCACTTCCAGAGCCATCACAGTAATCCTGTTTTGTTTTAATTACTCAGTCAGCATCTTGATTAGTTTTTTGCATTTGGTCCATTCTATATATAACTGCACGAGTTTTACTTCAGGTAGAAACCGCCACTTCAAAAAATCCTACAGCTTCCATCTAATCATGTCATCTTAAAATTCTGTGAGTCTTAAAATGGTTCTTTCAACTAAATCATACAAGTTTTCTAAACTAGATTATAGCTTCTTGAAAATGAAGATAATTTTTTTCTCTTCCTTTATGTTCCTAACACTTTCTAAGAGTTAATAAGCCAAGAGTTTATTCAAAATGTCAGATGGGAAGTCTTCTGACAGAAAACAGACCAAAAGCGTACAAAAATGGTGGAGAGGAATGGGTAAGCATAAAACTAAAAAGCCAGGGAAAACCGAAGGAGAAATGGAAGCTGAAACATTGGGAACTAGGCGTTGCTTGTTCACTTGTGATAATATCTCTCATAACACAGTGTGATTATTTAGTTAGTGTTTTACATGTAACTTTTAGATAAAACTTACTAAAACACATAATATTTTATAAAATATTTTCAACTAACTACTCATGGAAGAATTAAGACAAAATTAGACATGTCAATACCAGCTTCGATATTTTAATACAAGTGTTCAAAGAATAAGAAAGGTAGATATATTTAAGTATAAAGAATCCTAGGCATTATGATATATATTTATGCTACTGGAATATACATCTTAATTGATTTTCTATTTCCTATAAAATAGAATCATAAATATAAATATATATTTATATTTATATAAATACAAACTTTATATTTCAAGTTTAAAAATTACTCTCTGAAAGCCTGTAATACTGTATAGAATTAGAAAAAAATAAATGTCACTCAGTTATATCTCTCTTATCAGAACAGTGACTATTTATTGAATATTATGTAGCAATGAACATGCCTAAGTAGACATGTATGGGTAAGTAAGAATTAGTTGTCAATATAGTTTTATATACATGCTCTTGCCTACGTTAAAAAGAAATCAATTATTTTAATAAATCACATGATTGTGTAAACTATCATGTGACCAAAATATCAGTTCAATAATTACGATTCCTATTTGAAAACCTATAGCAAGGATATCTGGTTTCCTTACGTAAGTGTACTTAAGCACCAAACATGGCATTTTAATTCAGTTAAACATTTTTATATTACCTTATCTTTGCGCATCAAAAACAGAAGATCTTCAGCAGATATTACCCTTGCTCCCCGAAGCTGAGAAATTTCAGCAGCTTGCTGTAACTAACAACAAAAAAATTTAGGAATTTTCTCCAATAATCTAAATTAAATATATGACAGTCATGATATCAAGAAAGATAAATATACTAACAATTGATAATTTTGGGGAATAATCCAGCAATCACATTACTCTTTTTTTTAAAGTAAAATGTCTTATGTTTTACGGTATAAAAAATGCAATTAAATTAACTTATAAGCCCACCTGTAACTGATACAATAAACAGAAATCCTTGATTTCTTTCATGCAAAAGAAAAATCATGTGCAGCTTCCAAAAATGCATTAATGCACCTGAAAATAATTTTATGAAATTGTATCCTCATATCCATGTGAGCAATGGTTTCACTCAGTATCACTAGTTGAATAAGTATATTATTAATCTGAGCTCCCATGCTGGTATGATTTGAAATAGGCCCATTCAGACCTTTAAAAGATCAACAAAAACAGTAGCTGTTTCTAATATCCAAAGGAAAAAAAATAGTTTTAGTTTTGGCAAGTCTTCAGTGGGCAAAGGATTCAGTCCATAAATCATAATACGGGACTGCATTAATTTCTTTCCACACTAATCACATGCACACAAAAAGTTAACTGTATCTGGAATGCACAACACAAAACATACTGCATGAAAAGTTAGATTCCCTCTGAAATGGTCATCTGGGCCCTTATATCTACAAAGTTGAGAGTTTTCTGGAATTCAGAAGCCTAGAAACACAATCTTACTTGAAAATGACCTGGAAAATAAGAGAATGTGAAAGTGATAGTTCTATTTTTTGGCACAGGCAAAATCAGTTTCTTATTTTGATTAGTTGGAAGGAACCTAAAATATATCCAGCTGAAAAAAATAAAGATGCTGGAGAAAACACTACAAAAATGTGCCTGTAACTTCTTTCAAAATTGACCAAACCATGGTGATTGCACCAAACCATTTCTACCCAATATTATAAAAATATTTACATATAAAAGCTGTTCCTGAATGCATCATTCTTTGAAAGGAATAAAGTTAACACATATTACTGAGAACTAATCTTTAAAAAGTGACACACTGTTATCTTAACAATTATAGGGAATCAAATATTACATTTGTACTAAAGAAATTCTGCTTGAATGTTTAAGCGATTTTGCTAAGTAAGCTTCAAACCTTGTTTAAATACACAGACTACAAAATAGACTATAAACTCCCTATGTGTCAGCCTTACCACTGAATTTCCTGGATACTGGTGGTTGGTATATAAACATAATTCTACCTAAATATAGAAATTTAAATTTAACTATGAACCATTCAAAAAGAAATCTTAGGGGAAAAGTTTCTTTCTTTCTTTCTTTTTTGTTTTATTATTATTATTTTTTGAAGATGATGTATCTACCCAGGAAGAAACTATAAGTTTTCAGCAGGAAAAATTTAAACATATATCTAAAAACTGGAGGAGTACCAGGGAAATATGTATACATGGCTTTTTCTTTCCTGCAAATGAAACACATTTCTATAATAGTTTAAAATACTGGACTGGTCAAAAAATTCATTTTTTTTCAAATAAGATGGCTCTAGTTTTGCTTTTTTGCTGTGGGGCTATCTCATGCATTGGAAGATGTTTAGCAGCACCCTTGGCCTCTACCCACTAGAAGCCAATAGCAGGAGATAGTTGACATTCTCAAAATATCCAAAGCAATAGTTATTGATGAAAATGGAAAATTTCTCTTTTATTTTACAGAAAAAACTAAACAAACTTTTTAGCTAAGGAACTAAAATGGAACATGTAAAAGACTGTGTAAATTACTGTTCTCTGGAATTCTTGTCTAATTTTTCGTATGATAATCTGATTTCAATTCATCCTAAAAATGTTTAGGAATAAACATAGGTCTTTTACTAAATCTTCATGGTTAGATAGCATATCTAAAATGCTGATTTACACTAGACCATGCAGAGACCCATGTAATGATTAGAAAAATTATCAAATGGAAAGACTAAAGTTAATGCTAAAGAACAATCATGAGAAATGAGGAAAACTGATTTCTAATTCTATCTCTATTTAATAAATTTATAAATTGTTTCTTGAGAAAAGACAATGAGAAAGTACCAACTTTAGAATTTGTGCATGGCAGCCTCTGATGCTAGCTCTCAGAACCTGATCCACAGGCAGGGTGGGAAAAGGTCTGCTATGGTACTCATTTCAGGTGAGTTTGCCTCGGTTGACACTGTGTATTCTACAGAGTGCTCCAGAGCATTTAGATTATCACCTCCACTTTACAATCTCACTAACTCAGCAGATTATCTCCACATATAGCACTATACGAATTGATTTCGCAAGTAGTTTAATCAAGAAACTTTAAAAAATCATTACTTTAAAAACATTTCCAAAACCATCTTGACTTTTTTCCTATCATAAATATTTTAAAATTGCATTCAGTTTGATATTTAAGTGAGGTAGCATCATGCAACATGTAGTAAGTTGGCTATAAGTGCTATATATTATTTAGAACTGAGAAATGTCCGGGCAATCATAAAATGTAACTTCTAGTATTCACAAAGACTAAAGGCTATTATTGGACTATTACTTAGCACTAATCACTTAGTTTACCATGAACAAATTTAGGATGTAAATACTTTGTATGGATGCATACACACAGGGGTATACACTCATAACTTGTGTCTGTATCACTAAAATCACTTTCTTACAATTTGAAGAAAGTAACTCTCCTCTAAAGTTAAAGGGAAAAACTACATGAGCTTCTTTGGATGGAGAACTAATAGCTTCCCTAATAATTTCTTATGTAGAATCATCTTAACATGAATATAATGCATGTCTTAGTTTGAATGTCTTTTTGAAGGTATAGTTTTGAACAGAATAGTGTAGCTGATCTTTCTCATCCCCAGTTTCTTCAAGTGGGAACTAAAGAGAGGTGGGCATCACATGAGCCCCAAGGACCCTTTTAGCTTTTACATTAAGATTCCAGTATTTAACCCTAGGTATAACTTATTTTTGGCTCCATAATTAATTACTTATATCATTGAAAGAAATAAAAAAGTAGGTTCACAAGAAGAAATAGTACAACTTGGTGAAATGCAGATGGGAGTCAATTTTCAAAGGAAAATCCACTTAGTTATACCACTAAACACAGCAACTAATCCAATTTAGCAGTAATGAGTTATTTTACCATGTTCACCATGGTACACAAACCAGCAGGTGATAGTTAATTATTCCAAATAGTTCCAATTACATTTGAAAGCCAAAGACAGTTGCAAAATGGGATTAAAGCAATGCAATTACTAATGCATAAGAGATTGGTGTCTATCCATTTCCAATGTGCCCTATGCTTTTATCATATGATGAACAGAAATGATTTGTATATACTTCCCCCTCAGTTGTCAGAGAAAGTTGCCCTTATTCAAATTTTGTATCCAAATCAATGTTGTATATAGTATTTGTCAAATTAGATATAACATATGTAAAGCCAAATGAAGAGTCTGGTTTCCAAGGCTCAGATGTCAGTCCTATATTCCATTCAAGAATTTAAGGGTTGAAAAAGGTGATGCAGTACAAGTCTTGTTATACTCACAGGTCACTGTGAAGATCAAATAAGATAATATGGTGCAGGCAGTTGGAGAACTATAAAACACTGCAGCAGCATGTGCTATTCGCACAGGCGGCAAACACAAGCCCTGCTGGCCGAATCCGGCCTTCCACCTTGTTTTATCTGGCCCGGCACCTTGTTTTGCTTAACTGCTAAGGAGTAGTTACATTTATACAGTCCTAAAATTACATTCGGCTCTTTGAAGGCAACCTTGAGGCTGATGTGGCCCCTGGTGAAAGAGGTTGACAACCCTGTTCTATTACTTAGGGATTGCTCGTTCTTGGTTAAAGAATAAGGTGAAATCTCAATATATATAAGGAGAAGGAAGAAAGTAGTCTACTGATAATTTGGTAAACAGATAACATGCTTTAGATTTGTTACTAATGCCAACCCAGGATATTCTTGAGATTCATTCACATCAGGATACAGTAGTACAACCATTGAACTGCACTGACACAGTCTTATTCTGAGAAAGCAGACAGCATTAAGACAGAACTCTATATCCTTCGAGAATGCAAGAGAGGTGCCACAGCCTCTCTGGGGTCTCCTCCAACTTAAGCACTGACCTAATATCACCCCTTTTCCATTGTGCTTCTTGGGAGCTTAGTACAATTTCAGCCAGCTTACCACTTATCACCCTATTTTGTAAAGATAGCTTTACAGCAAGGCTTCCTTCTAGAATGCAAACTCTCCATTATGTGTGTTAGAATGAAGTGAAATGGCAGTTAAACCATTTGGCAGAAGCTGTGTAAGACAAGAAGCTGTGTGACTGGTTTATGGAAATAGGCAGAGGGACTAGAGAAAGAAGACTGAGGACTGTTGGATCCCAATACAGGCTCTGTGTGAATGTGGCCAATAACAAAACAGAACTGAGACTCTATTAACTAACCAAAACAAATAAAGAAATATAGGAATTATAGCAGTTACCATGCAGGGATATTAAAAAAAAAAAACAACTGAGGAAGAAAAAAATAAACATAGAAAAGATAATGCCCAAAACATAACATCTGCCCAAAAAATACTGTTTTTTAAATTTCTTTGTGTGGATTCTCAGGGCAGTGATATTAAAAAGAGAGGGCACACAAGGGAAAATCTTCAAACTTCAGCCTTGTAGATGAGGCTAAAATGAAATAAGCAAGCATGGAGTCTAAAAATTTACTATTTTTAATTGAATACTGGACCCTGGTTTGTTCAGTATATATTTACTGAGCATCTAGTAGAGGCCAATCACTGGGCTCAGAACAGAACTTAATGCTAATCAGAAGCAAGGCAAAGCAAGCAAGCAAACAAGAGGGGAAAAAAAAATCAAAACATAATTCCTAATCTCACAGACTTTATAGATTGTACTTTTTAAATTAGGATGTGTTATAAATAACAGTGGATATTACAAACTATATTGAAGAATATATTAAGCTAACATCTTTGCAAATGTTCCACAAGGAAGCCACAGGTTACATTAAAGTTGCTAATCAGAAGAGAGTCTTGAGAGAGACGGCAACAGAGTAGGGAGCAGTGCTGATGCTGTTCTCGAGTGCCAGAGCTGGAGGACTGGGTAGGGAGCATGAGACGTCTGCAGGTCCCTACGAATTGGAGCGGTCAGCATTTGGACTCAGGGGTGCATAGCCCAGAGGTTGCAGAGACCTACAGGAGAGCAGGTGACACAGTTTCAAACCGTCTGGTGGGCCAAGCTCGGCTCTGGGCAGTGGTGGTTCTGCCCAGAGGGGCAGCTCTAACTGAAGCCAGCTCTAAGCTCCCTAGCGACTAGAAATCTGAGCAGTGAAGTGTGGCCAGTGAGTGCAAACTCAGGGAGATTGAGATATCGAACTCCTGCAGGGGAGGGTGTGGGAGCCACGCTACAGAGACAGAGAGAGAGGAAGCGTCTCCTGGGGCCAGAGGTGGAGGAGGAGAGACCCGTGAGGAGCAGGAGTGGGGGAGTGGGGAAGTGCACCAGCTGGGGTGGCGAGAGGACCGAAAATTGTGCCACTGTGCTACCCGGGGAGAGGACAGCTCGGAGCCCCAGAAAGAAGGGAGGCAAAAACCTGCACACCCATACAGGCACACAGGCTCCCATGAAAACTTGAAACTGTGTGCCAGGAACTTGCTGCTGGTGCAACTGGCGTGCCCATTGCAGGCGACAAAAACCTCCTCGAAGGGCTGGAGGGAAAGGGCTAGACATCACTGGTGGTGGTGCTGGTGCTGTCGCTGTGGGGCTCCCCACAGAACCAGGGGTCCATCGAACACAGTGAAAATCTCCTCAAAGAGCTGGATGGGGAGGGCAAGCCATCACTGGAACAAAGTTGCAGGCCACCCCGCCTTGGAGCCAGGTGCCCATTGTAGGCAGGAAACTCCTCAAGGAGTTGGAGGGGCAGGAGTAGCCATCGACACCACAAAAGCACCTGCAGTTCTCCCCACAGAACCAGCGAGAGAAGGGAGGATCCCAAAATGCCCACAGTGTGGAAACTCAGCTAGGCTACTGGAGGCTCAGCCTACCGGGTGTGTGGCACTCAGAACCAGCCCTGACTGTAACAGTGACAGGCCCTGCCACTCCAAGGCCCCGCAGCCTGACTGCAGACTGCAGACTCAGGAAATGGGTTGCTGCTCATCTCAAGCACCCCAGTTACACCGAGAGCTGCATGAACTATTAATACCTAATGAGCAGCTCAATAACAGTATATGAGATGTGATACAAGGAGTGTCTCTCAATCAGCCAACTGGAGTGAGAGGAAAACATAAACCGAATCCAAAATACAACCAGACAGCCCAAGTTAATGACATAAAGGGCACCCCAAGAGCAACAAGTTAAGGAAATCTAGGAGACTGCAACACTGAACTCCACAAATCTTCTAACACAACACAGAAGGGCATTCTGCAAAGGCAAGGAATCAAAGCAGATTAATCCAAGACAAAAATAAGCAATAACAAATACCCAAAATGGAGGAAAAAAAGGGATCAGTCCATCACCAAAAGGAAAGGAGGAATCACCAGACTGACTGAGAACTGATATAGAAATTAGCAAGCTATTAGACATGGAATTCAAAGAAATCATTATAAGACTGCTCCATGAATTAGTGGAACTAAAAAAAAAAACTACAAAGAACTTCAGGGCAATTACAAAGAACTTATGGAAAATTACACCAGCATTAATTACATCAGTGAAAACCATGAGGAAATGAAGAAAACAATCTCAGAACTGAAGAACACAATAGAAGGAATTCAAAGCAGGTTAGATGAAGCAGAAGGCTGGATCAGTGAACTGGAGGACAACAGGGGGCAAAAATAACCAAACAATGCAACAAAATGAAAAAAGACCGAAAACGAATGAAGAAGTTTTAAGAGAGATACAGGGCAACATGAAACACAACAATATCCCTATCATAGGGATACCAGAAGGAGAAGAGAAGCAGGCGATAGAAAACCTGTTTGAAAAAGTAATGACAGAAAACTTCCCTAAAATGATGAGTGAAAAGGTCACTCAAGTTCAGGAAGCACAGAGGGTCCCATTGAAGATGAACCCAAACAGGCCTACTCTAAGACACATCCTAATTAAATGGCAAACTTCAAAGACAAAGAGAGAATCCTAAAAGCATCAGGAGAGAAACAGCAAATAACATATAAGGGAGTTCTGATAAGGTTGTCAAATGGTTTCTCAGCAGAAACAATACAAGCCAGAACAGAATGGCAAAAAATACTCCAAGTAATAAAAAATAAAGGCCTGCAACCAAGAATACTCGACCAAGCAAGGCTCTCACTCAAAATGGAAGGTTAAATAAGGAAGTTCCCAGACAAAATAAGGCTAAAAGAATACACCTCCACCAAACAAGCACTGAAAGAGACGCTAAAAGGCCTGCTTTAAAAAGATGAAGAAATAAGCCCTGGCTGGTGGCACAGTGGATAAGGCACCAGCCTGTGAACCCAAAGATTGCTGGTTCATTTCCCAGACAGGGCACATAATAAGGTTGCAAGCCAGGTTCTTAGCTGGAGGCAGGTAAGAAGCAACCAAACATTGGTGTCTCTCTCCCTCTCTGCCTCTCTCTCTTCCTCTCTCTATAAAAGTAATAAATAAAACCTTAAAAATTAATTAAAAATGAATAAAACAAAAAGATGAAAAAACAAAGAGAGACAGAGAGGAATACAGGCACAAAGGGGAAAAAATGCCAATGAAGAAGTACCTCTCAATAATAACCTTAAATGTAAATGGATTAAATGCAACAATAAAAAGACATAGGGTAGTTAAATGGATAAGAAAACATGACCTACCTATATGCTGTCTGCAAGAGACTCATCTCAGAACAAAAGATCAACACAGACTTAAAGTGAAAAGGATGGAAAAATATATTTCAAGCAAATGGACATGATAAAAAGGCTGGGGTAGCAATACTTATATCAGACAAAATAGATTTCACAAAGAAGGACATAAAAAGAGACAAAGAAAGGCATTTCATAATACTAACAGAATAATCCACCAAGAAAACATAACCCTCATAAATACATATGTACCCAATGTACGAGCACACAAATATATAAGGAAAATCTTGGAGGACTTCAAGAAGGATATAGACAGCAACACACTAATAGTAGGGGATTTCAGTACCCCATTATCAACAGTGGACAGATCTTCCAAGCAAAAAAACAACAAGGATATCATAGCATTGAACAACACTCTAGACGAAATGGACTTAACCGACATACACAGAACTTTTCACCCTAAAGAAGCGAAACACACATTCTTCTCTATGTTGTTTAATTCTGCTCTGATCTTGATAATTTCCTTCCTTCTGCTTGCTCTGGGCTCTGATTGCTGTTGCTGTTCTAGTTCTTGAAGCTTTATGGTTAGGTTGTTTACATGAGCTTCTTCTAACCTTTTTAGGTAGGCCGGTATTGCTATGACTTTCCCTCTGAGGAACTGCCTTTGCTGTGTCCCATAGGTTTTGGACTGTTGTGTACTCATTGTCATTTGTTTCCAGATACTTTTTGATTTCTTCTTTGATCTCATTATTAACCCATTCCTTACCTTAATAGCATGTTATTCAGTCTCCATGAATTGTATTGTTTTTGGATTTTTTTCTTTAGATTGGTTTCTAGTTTCAAGCCATTGTTATCTGAGAAGATGCTTAGTATGATTTCAATTTTCTTGAATTTTGGAGGCTTGTTTTGTGTCCTACCATGTGGTCTACTACGAGATAAAAAAGGTTGATAATCACTGGCTTAGAGAGTTAAGGGGAAGACAGCTGCCACCTAAAAGCTGGAGAAGTCCACCTGACAGGGACAGAGCCCCCTTAGCCTCACATTCATCCTGCTCTCAGCTCTCCTGCTGGTGCCCACTGGCCTTATCAACCAGAAGTCAGAGGGCAAGAGAGATCTAAGGAGATGAGCCTCCAGAATACAGAAGAGGAAGGGTGAGAAGTGGATCTGGAGATATAAACATTAGATATTCACTATCACAGAAGTCTTCATACTTACCAAGGATAACCTTACTAGGGCCCTTTTCCCCTAAGCACCTACAATAGAATGTTCTTTGTCCCTTTTTGAAAATATTTTTGTTCCGATAATTAAAAATAAAAATGAAAATCTCTGGCTGGTGGCTCAGTGGATAGGAGCCAGCCTGCGAACCCAAAGGTCACTGGTTCAATTCCCAGCCAGGGCATGTAATGAGGTTGCAAGCCAGGTCTCTAGCCAGGTCCCTAGCTGGAAGCAGGTCAAAGGCAACCATACATTGATGTTTCTCTTCCTTTCTTTCTCCCTCCCTGCCTTTCTCTCTAAAAATAATGAATAAAACCTTTAAAAATAAATTTAAAAAATTGGTAGACGGTGCCCTCCTCAAGTAAACAATGTGGTTCAGTGAATGTAAATTATAATTCTAGATGTCAAGACTTAATTTGAGAAAGGGTAACGCCAATAAATAATAAGAGCAACAAGGACATAAACTAGCATTTACTGAATATAGTATAAGATGTCTGCTATATTTTATGTAGCTTAAAAACTGTTCTAATCTTTGCAAAACTCCTATGGATTAAATGATATTAGTGTTTCACAGATTTTAATAGATAAGAAAACAGCAGCTCAGAGCATTTAAATGAGTCAGATGGTATTTGAACAAGCCTGTCAGACAATAACTCCCTGTTTACACCATATCCCACAACCAGCAGACAGCTATCTGTTCCATTTTCCTCACATAAAACTGATATTTTATAGTTTCCTCATATAAACATATTTAAATATGTAAAGTTCAGAAACCTGACCAATAAACATTTAGCACTTTATAGGACTTAAACAGAATTAGCAGTTTAATGTGGTGCTATGTAGTTGTAACAATCTGATAAATTTCTGTTGATACTCTTATGTAAGCGAGTTTTGTTCTGTGGAGTAGGGGAGGAATTTTTCATATGGAACATAACAGATCTATTCTTAGACACATAGCAATTATTTTAAAAGTCTTAAATTGCTATCAAGACTTTAATTAAATTCAAAGTTATCAGCTGATATTTCAGACCTGACACTAGCTGTGTGAGCTTGGGCTAATTAATGTGTCTTACTTTCAACTCATTTTTATTTATTTTTAAAAAATATTTTATTTATTATTTTCAGAGAGAAGGGCAGGGAGAGAGACAGAGAGGGAGAGAAACATCAATGTATGGTTGCCTTTCACCTGCCTCCAGCTACAGTCCTGGCTGGAGACCTGGCTTGCAACCTGGTTATGTGCCCTGACTGGGGAATCGAACCAGTGACCTTTGGGTTCACAGGCCAGTGTCTTATCCACTGTGCTACAAGCCAGGGCTCAACCCATTTTTAATACAGATATAACGGTACTTATATTTCAAGGTTATGTAAGGACCTTATTAAATTATATATACAAAGTGTCTGACAGTTTCTGATATCAGATTCCTAAGAAAAATTCATTGCTGTTGCCCCCTGCCATTTTCTGTCCAAAAGGATGTATGTAGGAGTCAATGTGGAAGGTATTAGCACAGAACCTGAGTAGAAGGCCTGCTCTCTGCCTCCTTACAGGTGAGGGTGGGAGTAGGAATCGGAATTTTCATCAACAGCTGCATTCAGATGTCATGTATTTACAGATTCTAGTGTTTCTCCTGCTCCCTATTTATGTCATGTATTTGTTTAAGTAATTTGTTTAGTTATGTATTGCCACAGGCATAGCCATGGATTAGAAGTAAAAAAGTACCAGAAGCGATTTACTTTTGTGGCACTGCCAATTTGTAAATAAATGTAAATAATTACCTACAGATTCACAAGAACCCATAGATAGAGAACTTAACCTCACATTTTTACTTCTCCAAAGCACTTAAACTTCGTATATAGCATAAATAATGAACTGAGACAAGAAATAAAAAATAAAAAGGGCTAAGTTGGAGAATTAATCCAGCTTTAACAATGCGAACTAAAACTTCTGGAAGAGGAAAAGGAGATAAAAAGTTATTGAAAAAATAATTCAAGAACAGTTCCCAGAATTGAAGACAAGATTCCAAACTGAATCTACTAACTGCTAATGCAATGGATGAGAAAGGGCATACCCAATCACATTCACTTATTTATTCACACATATTTACTGAGAACCAGGCACAACTCTCAATGAAAGGGATATAACATCAAACAGTTCATGCTGCCAAGGGCTTTAATGGTTAGGAGACAAACAGTAAATATATTACTATGTCATAATTATCCCTGTGCCAAAACAAAAAGTATAAGCAGGATGAGGCATACTGGCAGGTTGTTATTTTATACAAGGTCATCAGGGAAGTATTCCTTAGTAAGTCACCATTTGAGCAGAAACCAGAAATAAGGGGGTAAGCAGTGGATGCCTGGGAGATCATGGACAGGGAAGCCCAAAGGCTCTGAGCAAGACCATGCATGAATAAGACGGAAGAAAAGAAAGGAGGGTAAGCTGGCTGTAGGAAGGAGAATGCTTAGGGATAAGATCAGAAAAGCAACCAAGGTGGGGTGGGGTGTGCATCATGTAAAACATCTTAGATGTCATGTAAAATTTCAGATTTATGAGGACAGACAGTAGATACCAAAATCTTAGAGAAATAATAAAAAAAATAATCATGCCATCTCAGCAACAACTTTTAACATCAGAAAGGAATAGAGAAATGCCTTCAAAATCCTGTGCTAAAATAATTTCTAACCTAAAAGTTTTCGCACATAGGTGAAACTGTCAAAAAACTGTGAAGGCACAACAGGGAAATTTAAGACGTGCAAATTATGTAAAACTTCACCTCCCGTGGACTCTTATTTTTGAAATATAAATGGACAATGTGTTTCAGCAAAAAGGGGATAAACTAAAAAGGAGAAAGACTTTTGTTGGTTTATGCCCTTGTAAGAAGCAATATAGGACACAGGGATCTCATAGAGAATGAAGCAAGTCCCTAAAATGTGAAGGTGGATCTACCCAGAATGCTAGATGTGCAACAAGGCAGCCACGTCTCCAGAGTGGAGCAAGTGGACAGAGGAATCTGGGAGAGGTTCTTTCCCCAACAGAGGGCATTATGGGAAATAACCTTTTAACTTACAGTGACAGGAGACTGACAACCGTAAGAGCTGGGTATGAATTACTGCTAGATACATATAAATTGTTGCAAGGAAAACAAAATAAAAATTGTAAGCAACAAAATGCAAATATGGTATACCACACAACTCAGTTATAAATTCTGGGGATCTGAGTTAAAACAATGTAAACAATGACTTAAAAAACCGAAGATTATGATACAACTGTATGAGGAGGCTGGAGTAGGAGTGGCTTCAGTGAAAGAGGAGTGATGGATGGAGGGAGGAAGGAAGAGATTGCCTATAGAAATAGATGAGTAGAATGAGAAATAGATATGAATTTAAGACAAAGGAAAGAAAAGTTTTTTTTTGTTTTTTCAGTGGGAACATAATCTTTTACTCAATGGTTTAGCAGTTAAATCTAAATAGAAAAAATGTAAGATTTAATCTTATACTACATGTCAAAATAAATTTCAGATGAATTCAAAACTTAAAAGGTAAAAGACAAAAAAACAAAACAAAACAAAACAAAAAAAAAACATGAAAGAAGATATAGGGAACTATCTCTACTGTTGCAAGGCAGAGAAGACATTCTTATACACGGCTAACAGTCCACAGAGAAAATGTAGCCAATGTGGCAGCTAGTCTCTAAAGAGTCTCCCAAGGAACAGGATCTCCTGTATTCACACCCTTAGGCAGTTCTCTCCCACACTGAATCTGCCTAGGCCTTGACATGTTCTAACTAACAGAACATGGAGAAGCTTATGTTCCAAGAATTGCTCACCTAGACAATAAAAACCTGCTGTAGCTTCTACTTTAGTGGTTTTGGGATTTTGGTGCCATCATGTAAGGCTCTGCTAGACACACCATATTTAGAGACCAGCTGGAAAGGAGAATGCCAAGCCTGCCTAAGAATCCTGGTCGAGACTCTAGATGGCTTAGCTCTAGGTGTCATCTGACTACATCCCTGTCACTGACCACAAGAAATAATAAAATGACTTCTGATTTTAACCTCACCATAATCTAGGATACAACGTACATAATCTAAGTATCGGAGAGACAGCCTTATTGCAAGTTGGAAGTTCAAAAAGGAAATGTAAACACTAATATGCTTCCATAAAAATTTAAAACATTTTCATGACATATTTGAAATATTATGCAATGCAAATTTAAATGATGTAATATCTATAAAAATAAAAGTTTTTTAGAAATTTAAAAGAAAATAGCCCTGGCTGGTGGCACAGTGGATAAGGCACTGGCCTGCAAACCCAAAGGTTGCTGGTTTGATTCCCAGCCAGGGCACAGAACCAGGTTGCAAGCCAGGTCCATAGCCGGAGGCAGGTGAAAGGCAACCATACACTGATGTCTCTCTCCCTCTCTGCCTCCATCCCTTCTCTTTTCTCTAAAAATAATAAATAAAATTGTTTAAAAAATTAAAAGAAAACAGTCCAATAAAAATGGGCAAACAAGAGAAGCAGACAATTTGAAGAGGAGCAAATTCAAATGTTAACCAACATAAAAATGCTTCAAGTTACTAACAGTCCGATTACAAGTTAAAGTAAAATGAGATATTTCTTTACAGCCAGATTTTGGGTAAAAACTTAAAAGGACCTATCTATAACTTCTATTGCTATCAGGAAGGTGAGAAAAAGTAGTTGACAAAATATATTGAGATTAATCAAATAAATATACAATTTAAAACAAAATTCTTACGGATAGAGGAAAGGTAAATAAATTATGGTACACTTGCAACATGGAATATTCTACAGCCACTAAAAAACAATGAAAAAGTTTCAATAGTTGACTTAAGGGAATTTCTATGAAGTCCTTTTAACTAAGATTCAGAGAAGTATTTGTAATGTTATCCCATTTTCCCCCCAAAGATTTTATTTTATTATTTCCAGAGAGAGGGGAAGGGAGAGAGGCAGAGAGGGAGAGAGACATCAATGTATGGTTGCCTTTCACCTGCCTCCAGCTGTGGACCTGGCTGGAGACCTGGTTGCAACCTGGTTATATGCCCTGGCTAGGAATTGAACCAGCAACTTTTGGGTTCGTAGGCTGGTGCCTTATCCACTGTGCCACCAGCCAGGGACCATTTTATAATGTAAGTAAAAATGAGAAAAACATTACATATGTTGATGTTTTTATGTATGTACATGTAAGTATTTAAACTTAAGAGAAAAACATGGAAGGATAACTAAAATTAATTAAAATCAGTTAAAATATTTGTAAGTATGTCTGTATATTAAAGACATAAAGTTAGATCTATTTTATTTCGTATATCCAAATAAATAATAACTGTAATTTAAAATATAATAAATTTATATTGCTTAAGTTAACCCCTATAACTATTAATCTCTTCTCAAGGATAACTTTCTAATCACAGAAATATGAGTAGTAAAGGGGGAAATCAATAAATCGAATTATATTTATAATGAAAATGCCTGGCATAAAGAATGCATCTAAGTAAATGGTATATAGTGAAAAAATATTTCTAAAGTAGTTCAGAAAATGTTACTATCCTAAATACATAAAAAGTTCATGAGTATTGAAATAAAAAAACATTTCAAGCCCTTAAGGAAAAAAGGGCAAATAACATGAATTAAAAATTCACATAAGACTATGTGGCTAATGTGATCATAAGTATGAATTTAAAAAATGGTAAATTAGCACTTTATATCTTTTAAATTAGCAGATTTTTAAAACACAATTACTCTTGGCAAGGTGGAATTCAAACACCAGTAATTCAGCACCAGAGAGATACAAAACCTAGAGGGAGATTTCAAACTGTGTACTAAAGAAGTTAATGCCCTCTGACCCCTTAATTCTACTTCTAGGCATCTATCTTTAAAAATAATCAAATTTAATAACAATTTACTTTGTACATTATTTTTTCTTAAACATTTTTAATTCATTACTTTTAGAAAGAAGGGCAGGGAAGGAGGAAGAAAGGAAGAGAAACATCGGTGTAGGGTTGCCTTTTACCTGCCTCTAGCTATGGACCTGGCTGGAGACAAGGCTTGCAACCTGGTTATGTGCCCTGACCGGAGAATTGAACCAGCGACCTTTGGGTTCACAGGCCAGAGCCCATCCACTCAGCCATCAGCCAGGACTATTTTGTACATTATTTAAAAACAGTAAAATACTGGAAAGGCTTCCATTAATTGAGAGATAAATCATTCACAATGGAATTTTGTACTACCACTAAGGAACATGTTTTTAAGGCTATTCCATAACAAGAATTCTTTCTAATGATGAAATGCTAAATTTAAACAGCTGAATATAAATTGAATGTACAGCAATGATGAAAATATTACAGAATTTTATTTATAGCAAAAGCCAATAACAAAATACATAAAAACACTGAGTAGTTTATCTAATTGTTAAAATTCTTTGTGATTTTCATTTTATATTTTGTATCTTTCTTTAGCTTTTTCAAAATATCTACAATTAACTTTCATCATTTATAAACTAATACAGTTACTGTTTTTACACTGTCTCTTAAAATTTAAGGTAAATACCTTGTCCTCAGAAAATTTATCCTGGAGCTCATTTTTTATGAAACTTGCGAAATTGTATGTAAAATGTTATATGGATGAAAGAAAAGCTCCAGTAGTTTAATCAGATTCTGAAAGATATCCATGACAAACCACTGAGATAAAATTGAAAAATATACACATATACATATAGCTTCACAGGAAAACAAAAGTTATTCTGCAAAAACTACTCAAGTTTTATGTGAATAGTCCAAAATTTGTCTTCTGGGGCTTTATAGAGAAACTGCTAGTTGTCTTATTCAGACATTACTCTAATTACTTAAGCCCCATCCCCAATCTAAGTACTTCCTTCTTTGTACAGGTTTTACTAGCATTTACAAACATATGACAAATTGTAAAACCAAACAAAAGAGCTGTAAATGTAATGCCCACCAATATCTCATTCATAGATGGATATGGGAATTGTTAGTGATAATAAAATGCACAATGATTAGAATAGCTATTTATATTATGAAACTGTATTTTGTTTTTATATCATTTTATAATAATCAGAACTATTTCATCAGTATAAAAGGTCAAAATGTAGGAATTTCAAACTCTTTATATTAAAAAAAAATCACTGAATAAGATTGGTTGGGAAAGTGCCTAAGTTTAACTTTTGGCTTTAAAGTATATAGAAATAGCTATCACATTCTATGCAAGTATAAAGAATCCCCTGATTGTTATTTTGTCTGAGGCATCAGGACTTCTTTATTCTAAATCTGCAATTACTTTTTATGATGCAAAGAAAAAAGTTATTTCTCAAGATAACCAAGATTAGTGAATATAGCATATAAGACATACAAATACAACTTGACGAGAAAGCATTTTTAAAAGTTTTAAACATTTATCAGGGTATAAAAACCAAAACTTAATTTGATAAGGACTAAGTTGTCAACTACTTAAATTCCATTTCACTGTATGTATATATATGACACTGATTTTTTTTTTAAAGATTTTATTTATTATTTTTAGAGAGAGGGGAAGGGAGAGAGGCAGAGAGGGAGAGAAACATCTATGTATGGTTGATTCTTCTTTTTCTTTTTAGGTGATTGACAAGTTATTAAAAAACTCAGTATGTTGTTAGAGTAGCATCTAATTTAGATTTAACCATCAGATGTTTTCCAGGGAAAAATTATGTTTCTATGTTTCTATTCTTTAAAGTGTACTTTTAATTAACATTTATTTCCCAAGAATGTTGATTTGAAAAGGCTATTTCATTTCCCTCAGAAATGAATGAGAAAGAATCTCATTTAAACTTTAGAAGGGCATGGAAAAAAATAAACACATCTGCTGAATGTAATTTACCCTTCATTCCTTCTGAAAAGTTATGAAATTAAACCTATTATTTAATTACATTGGATCAAGAAACAGGAAGAAAAAGATGCATTTAAGTCACAACACCACTACAAGGACAAATTACTATACTTACTCTGAGGAGAAAAGTGTTTTAAAATGTGGATGGGTATTATCTAAACATTTAAAATCTACTTTTCTAAAGGTGTGAAAGGCTTGAAACAAAAATCAACATTACAATTCCAAATGTCAAAACTGAGGGCAGGAATAAAAAGTACTTGGTAGGGTATATTTATGAATATTTCTGTAATATTAAAAAATTGAGTTTCTGCTCTGAAATCTGTTTCCATCAATTTACTTTAAAAAATTCTGACATTAACAGCTAAGAAAATTTTATTAGACAAGTAGGATATATCTTTTCTATGCTTGAATAAAATTTACAAGATATTCCAAATTTAGCACAATGGTTATGGTAATTAAAAAAAGGCTTTCAGTGTTTTTGACCTGAAGTAGGATTTTAGAGTTGGTGAGATCCCAAGAGAACACTAAGAGAATGAACAGTGATAAAACAGACCAGGCACAGTCACTAACTAACTTCTTATGGTCTGCAGCAGAGGTCAGCAAACTTTTTGTGTAAAGGGCTAAACGGTACATATTTTCAGCTTTGGATGTTATATACATACCTTCCATAGCATCTACTCAGTTCTGTCACTGTAGCATGAAAATAGCTATGTACAAAATATAAATGAATGAGCATGGCTGTATTCCAGTAAAACTACAATGACAATAATAGGTGAAGGACCAAATTTGGCCAGTGCTAGCTGCTGTCCTACATTATTATGGGGAAAATATAACAACTAGATTATGTCAGGGAAAAATGCTATGCTATAATGTGAAACAAAAGAAAAAAAGCATCCTCAAAACTCAACATAAATTTAAGAGTTTAAATATCAAGTCCATATATATACAGATAAAAATATTTGGAAATTACATTATTAGTTACATTAGCTATTTAAAAGTTTTGATATGATCTTAGGATGTTTTATTAAAACAGCATTCAGAACTTTGACAGTTACTTGCAAAGTCCTATTTTCTCTTAATGCTTTTATCCTTACGATCAAACTGAAAGCTCTTTAAAAATTTCTTGAATATAAATTCATATCCTTGAGCAACACACTAATATTGTACTTTTACTATATTCTCATGTGCTCTCAAATAATGACTAGATGATAGTGAACACCAACAATCCTGTTGAATGACAAAGAAGCCCCGAAAGTTTAAGATGTATAAATAAATAAATATATTGATAATGATAAGGATAATGATAAGGGAATCTATACTACAAACTAATAATAAGCCACAAACTTGGAATTTGTTATAGTTAACTATTCTCCTTCACCCCTCTTGAGATATTTTCCCCTCCTTAATATGTGTGGTTAAAAAGTTGGGCATAAAGTACTTGATAGGCAATTTAGTTTTTCCATATCAAAAGAGTGTTAGTATTCATTTTAGCAAAGAAATCTCAACAGAGAACAGGTAGCTATTTTGATTCTTGTCCTACATAAGCAAGGCTAAAACAAGCTTAGGCTTTCCATTTGTCTTCATTCATTCATTTATTCAATAAATATTTCCGGAGTGCCTATTATATGAAGGGAGACCCCCTAAAAAAAGATATTTATCTTCTGGAGGTCAGGCCTCTTACAGTACAGGCTTTCCGTGCTAGGTGGATGCCCTAGGAACCCATATGTATCAGTGTTCTAGCTGTCACTATTGTGAGAGGCTACGTTCTGCTTCAGTGAATTTTTCTTTTTGACAACTCTTTCAGTGCATTTGGCCTTTTCATGATGGGTGATTCATGAGCATACTTGCCCACACAGCGCTGACCACTCTCTCCACTTATCTTCAACGTAGTTTTGGAAGTTCTAGCCATAGTAATCAGACAAGAAAAAGGAATCAAAGGTATCCAAATTGAAAAGGAGAAAGTAAAACTGTCATTATTTGCAGATGACATGACAGTGTACATAGAAAACCTTATAGTCCCCATCAAAAATCTACTCAACCTAAAAATTAAATTTGGCAAAACAGCAGGATACAAAATCAATATTCAGTGATCAAGGGAATTTTTGTTATCAAACAATTAAATATCAAATACCATTTACTATAGTAACAAGAAAAATAACATAACTAGGTATACATTTAACCATGGAGGTTAAAGATCTGTACTCAGAAAACTATAGAACACTGAAGAAAGATATTAAAGAAGATACAAATAAATGGAAGCATATACTGTGTTTATGGATTGTAAGAATTAACATCAAAGCAATCTATAAATTCTATGCAATTCTTATCAAGATTCTAATGGCATATTTTACTGATTTAGAACAAATATTTCAAAAGTTTATATGGAACCGGTAACCTTGAGAAAGAGCAAAGTAGAAGGCATCATAATACCTGATATCAAACTATACTATAAGGCCACTGTAATCAAAAACAGTCTGATATTGGCATAAGAATAGATACACACATAGATCAATGAAACAGAATAGAGAGCCCAGAAATAAACCCATGTCTCTGTGGTCAATCTGACCAATAAGTCATGAGCATACAATGGAGTAAAAATAGCCTCTAATATATGGTATTGGGAGTAGAATGGTACATACAAAACAATGAAACTAGACCATCAACTTACACCATACACCAGAATAAACTCAAAATGGGCAGAAGACTTAAATATAACTCATGACACTATAAAATTCCTAGAGGAAAACACAGGCAGTAAAACTTCAGATAGTCCATGTAGCAGTATTTTTGCTGATATATCTCCTAGGGCAAGGGAGAATAAAGAAATAGGACTACACCATACTAAAAAGCTTCTGCATGGCTATAGAAACCATCATTAAAAATGAAAAGGGAACTGATCATATGGGAAAACCTATTTGCCAATGATACATTAGGCAAAGGTTTGCTCTCCAACATATATAAAGAACTCAGACGACTCAGCACCAGGAAGACAATCGATTTAAAAAATGGGCAAAGGAGCTGAAGGAACATTTCTCCAAGGAGGACATATAGAGGGCCCATAAGCACATGGAAAAGATGCTCAACATCACTAGCCATCAGAGAGATGCAAATTAAAACCACAATGAGATACCACCTCACACTGGTCAGAATGGCCATCATCAACAAATCAATAAACAACAAATGCTGGCAAGGATGTGGAGGAAGGGTAACCCTGGTGCAGACTGGTGTAACCACAATGAAAAACTATGGAACTTCCTCAAAAAAACTAAAAATGGAACTGCCTTTTGACCCAGCGATTCCACTGCTAGGGATATATCCTAAAAATACAGAACCACTATGTTCTGAATTTACCCCTACATTCATAGTAGCAAAATGCTAGAAATAGCCCAAGTGCCCACCAGTAAATGAGTGGATCAAAAACCTGCGGTACATTACACAATGCAATACTACACAGCAGAAGGAAGGAACTCCTACCTTTTGCAACAGCATGAATGGAGCTGGATAGTATTATGCTATGTGAAATGAGCCAGTCATTTATCTTTATGAAAAAGATAAATACCATATGATCTCACCTAAAACAGGAATGTAATGAACAAAGTAATGAGTAAAACAGAACCAGAGTCATGGAAGTGTGGAACAGACTGACAGTGACCAGAGGGGAGGGTTGAGGGGGATAATGATGAAAAGAAGGGGAAGGGACTCATCAACTAACATGTATAAATGACCGATGAACACGGACGACAGTGTGGGGATTAACTGTGGTAGCATGGCTCGGGCGGTGAGGTGGGCAGAGGATGGCAAAGGGGAAAAAATTGGGACAACTGTAATAGAATAACAATAAAAAAAATTTAAAGGGTTAAAATAAAGCCTATGATAGGAGAGAGGTATCTACATTTGACATGGGTGCCAAGAAATGCCTTTCTTGGTGACATTTTAGTTGAAACTTGGGACCCCAAGAATTATAGGGCTTAAGCCACTCAAAAAGCACACAGTGGCAGGGAGAAAGTGATGGAAGGATGAATATGTGCAAAGACCCTTATAGAGCACAGAACTTAACCTGAATAAGAAATTTAGATGAGAATTATGAACTTATGAAAAATAGGGAATGAACAAATGAGGGCAGGGAAAAGGGCAGAAGTCAACTCATGCAGACAGTAGTTTGAGTTTACTCAATACGCAAGGAAACCATTCATCCAAAGGAGGACTTTTGAGTGTGAAAGAAGGCATTATTAACAATTACAGCTGGATAACTTGTTTAATCCAGACTGTCCTGGGTAAACAGAGACCTAAACACAAAAGTGGCAAGGTCCAACTGCATTTTAAGAACTCTTTCGCTTGAGGAGAATAAACTGAAACGGGGCAAAAGTGGAGGCAGGTGGCCAGAAGGGGGCAGTGCTTGAGGAAAGGAAGTAGATGCATTTGAGATATACTTTGGAGGTAGACTCAATAGGACTTCGCGATATTTGATAAGCTTATTCAAGGATAAAAGTGGTAAAATGGGAAGTACAATTAATGGGATTTGTTGACTTACTGTACAACATTTAGAACTTTTTAAAGATATTATGACTATAAGATACTATAAAACATTATAAAACTATAAACCAATATATGCATACTATCTTTATAAACAATTATGTAAAGTAATAGTAAATATTAATTTTAAAAACTAACAATGTATTTTAAAGAAAAACAGTATCTTTATTAAAGCCAAACTCAGATTTCCAGTGTATTTACTTTCCTAGTTTACAGAGACTTGCATAAGCCACAGATCAGTTTTAACAGAATTGCAGTATTTCATGAATTTACAAGTCTATAAATTCAAATTTTAACTGAGAGGTATTTCTTTTAAACCTTCAAAATTAATGAATAGTAAATGTTCAAGTTTCAAAATCAGAAAAGGTTGCTTATAAAATGGAAATTTCCCAGAACACAACATGCAAAGAGAAAACACACCCTTAGTCTTATCCCACACCTCTTTTAAAAATTGAAACATTTCCTCCTTACTAGTCACAGGCCCTGAAATCAGGTAAAATTGTCTGTGCTAGTAGGACATTATAGAGATATTTGTATGTTCTCAGGACTCATTATCTTTCTTTCTGGGATCTCATTTAATATATGAGATAATAATAACTTCCCCTCCTTGGGGTCGTTATATGATTATTACAGGCTTCTCCTACGAGGGTAAAACATACCACAGTACGCAGACCTATTCATTAGGGTGTGAAAAGCTAAAGAATAAACAGGCAGCATGTCTTCCAGGAGTGTTGACTGTATTATACAGAGAGTAGTTTGTATCTGTATTAAAATATACAAGATATATTATCATGTAGAATACAAAATTTGAATTAAATTTTAAGAGACTAAGAGAAAAGTCAAACTTCTTCAGAAAAACCATTTAGTCTAATCTGTGCCATTATAAATGTGCGCAACGCTTCGAGCATTGAGAGCTGCTTACTGAAGCGTGGAGCAGGGCATATGAGGCATTATGAGGGAAAACTTGCTTTAGTGCTTCAGAAACTACAAACACCAAGTTCTGGACATACCATTCTTTTTATTAAAGAATTATCCATTTCTCAACATTTAACTTAAAAAAGGACTTTACAAAATTGTCACTGTTGTTCTTTTCTAAATATTTAAAACAGTGTGGTATAAGCCCATGTAAAAGAATCTTTTCTGCCTCGTTGGATATTTGGATTGTCTCATAAAATTCACACTCTTCTCTTCTGGGAGTCTTATGTTTAAACACACACACACACACACACACACACACACACACTCAAAGGCAGATTACAAAGACAATGTAAAGTCTCAGAATGTCCAGAACACTACTAAATAAATGGCACCAACCCAAAAGGGTAGATTTTTCTATCTCTACCCCTTACCTACTTGAGGTCAGGAATCACATCTCATCCTATCATGTATCCCAAGCACCTAGCATGAGTAGATGCTCAAAATATTTTTTGTTGAATGTTGAATGAATGTATCAGGCAGTGTTCAAGGCATTTAAATACGGTATATGAGTACTTAAATATTTTACTGATTAGTTTCAGAAATGGAAAATAACCTGATCAAGGTCTCACAGTTACTAGTGAGTCAGGTGGTGAAGTCAGGAATAAATCCAATTCTGCTGGGTTTCAGGCCAGGTGACCCTATGCTGTCAAAGTGTTATCTTTGAGGTTCTTAGGTGTTAGGTTCTTGAACATGATCATCTTTCTCAGTATGAAAACAGAACAAGCCACCATCCTTTGACCAAAGAGTCATTTTAAAGCATGCAAACTGAGTTTTCAAAATTAAAACAAATTTTGTGTTTCAAATTGCCAGTGAAGGAATTCTCAAAGCTTTACTAATCACATAAGCAGTTGATATCTCTAAGGTAAGTGTTCTCAATTTCATATTGTGGGTTATTTTAGGAGAGGAAAAATGAACAAGTGGACCACCAACTCCACCTATACCCACTAGCCACTGAAAAGAAACCTCATCATCACTCAAAGGAAGAATGACATATGAGAAAATACTTCAGAAATGTCATTAAATTACTAATCTATGCCATAAAATAGACTACAGACACTGCCATATTATAAACCTTAGAGGAAGAGAGCTAGCAGACACCCAGGGATGTCTAGGAATGCTCAGCAGCCTGTGGGACCACACTTGGAGAACTACTGTTATAAGAAATGAAACTGCCTCCTCCTCCTCAGTAATTCAGGACTCATTTTTGGTCATTGTTGAGGGAACACACTGTCCTTGTAAGCCCAAAACATCAATGTAAAAATACCTCTACCTTCTTCTCAAACACCCTCGTAACCCCAAATGACCCTGTTTATGGGATGCTGTCATGCAGTCGTACTTAATAAGGAACTGAACTTCTAATATGTGTGAGTATATGTATGTGTGTAGTATATATACACACAGACATACCTCACGTTTAGCTTTTTTCATTTTCTTTCTTTTAAACAGTGGTACTATCCGTCATGTGTGGAGGGAAATTTGCTGTATTTTTTCTTTTTCACTTTAAATAAATGAATTCAGAGATACCTATTTCAGCATCTAACCCAAACAAAACCAAGCCATTATGGCATTTAAAACTGTCTAGATATATTCTGGATATATCTATCATGCTCTCAGCACTAAGAGCAAGTTGCAACTGCCTTTTCCATTAGTTCATGAGCCACAGAAGACAGCTGTCTTGATACTCTGAAGAACCCAAATATTTATTGGTCACTGGTTAATTGCCAGGAAATATTAGACAAACTGAAAAGAGTTAACAGTGCAAAGTAATCTTTATCACCTCAGAACTTACATTCTAGTTAGGAGATAAAGAAATAAAAGACGAAAGTATGACAGGTGATCAAAGGACATGCCCATAGGAAGGAGGAGGGATATGAAGGCTTTTGATAGATAACTCATCTGTAGGAGCAAGACAAGTGGCTCTCTGGGAAAGAATGTTTCAGGCAAGTACAAAAGCCTAGAAGTAAAAGCTTCCCTGGCACGTTCAAGGAACATCTGGGAGGCCCACGAGCTGGAAGAGTCAGAGTGATTACAGGTAAGGTGGAAAATGTACTGGGAGATTAGATCTTGTAGGGCCTAACAGGTGACTTCGGGGATTCTGGCTTTTACAGGGATGTGAGAAAACACTGGAGGGTTCTGAGCAGAGGTATCTTATCTGTCTTACATCTAAAAGGATCATCTTGTTTACTCTGTTGAGATTAAACTTTGGTGAGGACACATCAGAAACAGAGATACTAGTTATCAAAGGCTATTGTAACTTGAATATAGTACAAATCTGAAGATGAGTTATTAAGTCTATGCTGGAGATATAAATTTGGGACTTATTGGCATATATGTAGAATTTAGAGTAAGACCCTAAAAAAAGAACACCCAGGAGGAAGTAGAGGAAAAGCAAAAGTGCTAGGGACCAACACCCGGGGAACTCCAGATTGAGAACAGCTAGCAAGGAGGCTGAAGAAAGTGAGGCAAAGGGAAATACACTGAGGTGCCTCAGAAATCATTTGAAAAAAATGTTTCACCAAGGAGAGAATGAATAACTGTATCAAATACTACTGATAAGCCAAATTAGGCAAAGAAAGTTTCACCACCAGCCTCAGCAACATAAGAGTTCTCTTGTATTCCTAAGAATAGGTTCAGAGGAGTGGAGGGTGTGAAATCTGACTGAAAAGGTCTAATGAAAATTGTATTCAAGTAATAAAATAATTTAAAATAAAGTAGCACAAATATATAGTTAAAAAACAAAATACAAGAGCTTTTCAATTCACAAACAATAACTGAAGAGATAATGAAAGAAAATACCCATTTATTCAATGAAATAAAGAAAATAATTTAGGAATAAATACCACAGAAATTTGCAAAATTTAAATGAGAAGAACTTTTCAAAACCCTCCTGAAAACCAATGTAGACCTTGATATGTGAAAAAGACATCCCTTATTCTTTTTTTTTCAATTACAGTTTACATTCAATATGATTTTATATTAGTTTCAGGTGTATAACATAGTGGTTAGACAATCATATACTTTACAAAGTGATTCCCCACCTGGCAACATGCATAAATATTACAATATTATTGACTATATTCCCTATGCTTTACTTCACATCCCAATGACTATTTTGAAACCTCTGATCTGTACTTCTCAATCTCTTTGCCATTTTCACTTAACCTCCCCAATTCCCCACCCCTTTGGCAACCTTCAGTCTGTTCTCTTTATCTATGCCTGTTTCCATTTTGTTTGTTCATTTATATTGCTCTTTAGATTCCCTGTATAAGCAACACCTTATGGCACCTATCTTTCTCTGGCTTATCTCACCATAATAACCTCTAGGTCCATCCATGCTGTCACAAATGGCAAGATTTCATTCTTCATTCTTTTTTATGGTTGAGTTTCATTGTTTTATTATATACTACTGCTTTTTAAAAAAATCCACTCTATTAATGGACACTTGGGTTGTGTCCATATCCTGGCTATTACAAATAATGCTGCACTGAACATGGGGGGTGCATACATTCTTTCAGATTAGTTTTTTTGAAATTCTTCAAATATATACCCAGAAGTGGAATTTTTAATTTTTAAGGAACCTCCAGACTGTTCTTCATAGTGTTGCACCAACCTGCATTCCATCAACAGTGCACAAGGGTTCCCTTTTGACATTCTTGCCAGCAATTGTAGTTTACTGATTTAATGATGGCCATTCTGATAGGTGAGATGGCATCTCATTGTGGTTTTAATTTGTATTTCTCTGATGATTAGTGACACTGAGCATCTTTCCATAAAACATCCTTATTCTTAGATAGGATGACTTGATGGCATAAAGATACCAGTGGACCTTACATAATTTATCATATCAAGGAGAGCCCGATAAAAATACCAATATATTTTATCTGAAGTCAGATGAGTTTATTCTTAGAGCTCATGTAAAAAAATAAAATGCAAAATAGCAACAAAAATGTTGAAAGAGGAACAATGAAGGTGGCTAGCCCCACAGTTTGTTATACTATAAAGTCTCTATAACTAAAACAGTGTATGGTGCTAGTATATGAAGAGCCAAAAGGCTTAACAAAATAGAAAGTTCATAAATGGACCTAAACATATATAGAAATTCATTGGTATTTTTCAATATTTCAAATCACCGAGGGAAAGGTGGAAATTATTAAATTCCATTTAATAAGTGGAATTGGGACAAGTAGACAGCCAGTTGGAAAAGGTTAAATTGGATTAGTAGTTCACATCACACACAAGAATTCCAAATGGATCAGAGATATAAGTGTACAAAAAGTAAAACCATGAAATACTTAAGAAAATGAGTGAATTTCCTACAACATGGATATTGAGAAATGTGTCCAAACTGTGATTTTAAAATGAAGGTATAATTAAGGAAAAGATACATTTAACTATATGAAAAGAAAAAAAAGCTTCTGCATGCAAAAATCACTGTAAGCAATGCCAAAGGCAAATGTCAAACTGGGAAGAGTATCTATACTAAATGACACAAAAATATGTCTAATTCATAAAAAAAAAAAAAAAAAAAAATAATAAAAAAAAAAAAAAAAAAAAAAAAAAAAAAAAAAAAAAAAAAAAAAAAAAAAAAAAAAAAAAAAAAAAAAAAAAAAAAAAAAAAAAAAAAAAAAAAAAAAAAAAAAAAACTATTAAAAATCAAGGCAAAAAAAAAAAAAAAAGCTGCTAGAAAAACAGGCAAAGCGTACTGACAGTTCACAAAAACAGATATACTAAACACTTATTTTAATGCTACCTGAAGTCAGAGAAAAACAAAACTGCACTTGTTACCTATAAGATGAACAAAAACTTAAAAGCTTAACTTTATTATCTATAAGCCCCATGGAGGACAGTTTGGCAACATCTAACAAGATGAATACACTGATTTAGCCAGCAAATCTACTTCGAAAACTGACGTTAAAGGTATGGCTCCAAGAATATGCAAAAGGCATATGCCCAAAGATATTCACTGTAGCTTATTTTTGTATACAAAATATTATAGAGTCCAAAATATGTAAACTACCTAATATTTATCTGAGGGACACTGGCTGAATAAACTATGGTACCCTGGGAAAAAAGAACAAAGAATATCTCTACGAAATTGAGAGAGAGTCATTTTCAGGATATGTTTCTAACTATTAAAAGAGGCAAAAGAGTATATGAAGAATATTATCTCTGTGAAGATATCCATATCATTTACACATGTGCATATATTCATAAATATGAAAAAAAGATGGGACTTTCCTGAAAAAACTCTGTAATATATTTTTGACTTCTGAGTCATTTTAACGTTTTCTATATTTAAAAATACCTTATTGACTCAATGAGAATGTGTGGGTTAGGGTGAGGGACAAAAATGAACTGGACTAGATAGTCATTGATTAAAATGTTCAGAAAAAAAAATACTTAAGTATTTTAAAAAATTATCAATTTTACTGAGGTATAATTTATATATAACGAAATGTCCCCTTTTAAGTGTAAAATCTGATGAGTGTTGACAAATGTACTGGATTTACCCTTGCACTAACCACCACAAGCAAGATCTAGGGCATTTCCATGACCCCCAAACCCCACATGCCGTTTGCAGTTAATCAGTTCCACCCCCTACATGTTGTGTTACTACAGAGATTAGATTTCTGTGTTTTAAGAGATTCAGATGAATGGAATTCTATACTATGTATTCTTGAATAAAGTCTTTCATTCAGCATAATGTTTATCAAGATTCATCCATGTTATTTGTGGTATTTTTAATTCATTCCTTTTATTCTTTAGTAATATTTCATTGTATAAATATCCCACAATTTGTTTGTTCATTAAACTTTTGATAGAGATCTGAGTTTTTTGTTTTTTTTTTTAAATTTCAGGCAATCATGAATAAAGCTGTTTAAAAATATCATGTTAAAGTAATTCTGTAGGCATTTTCTTTTCTCTTGGCTTTTCATTTATCTTGAGTAGTTTCATAATAGAATCACAGGGTCCTATGGTAAAAATATGTTTATAAGAAAATTTAAAGCTGATTTCCAAAGTTTTTGTACCATTTTACATTCCTATTAGCTCTTCATCTTATCAAAAGGCATTTTCATCTTTATTTTTTGCCATTGTAACAGATAGCAGTCTCACATTATAGTTTTAATTTGTATTTCCCTAATGACTAATGATTCTAAGCATCTTTGCATGTGCTTACTGGCCACTCACAAATGTTCCTTTTTAAAAATATATTTATGATTTTTGGTCCCTTTTAATTGGATTATTACATTGTTACTGATTGACATGAATACCTGATATATTTTAAATACAAATCTTTTGTCAGATGTCCATATCCATCTACCTACCCAACAAATATTTTTGTCTATAACTTGCCTTTTCATTTTCTTAATGGTACATAGTGTTTAATGTTGGTGAAGATCAACTTATTTATTTTTTTGTTCTTGCTTGATGTGTTCTACCTAAGAAATTTTTACCATGAAGTTATAAAGGTTTTCTCATAGTTTTTCTAGAGTTTTTACAATATTAATTTTTAAAATAAAATTTATAAAATTTTATAATTTTTAAATAAAAAGCATAGAAGATGGGTTGACCTTCATTATTTTTATACATGGATATCTATCTAGTTGTTACAGCACAATATGTTAAAAACACTATCTTTTCCACATTAGATCACTTGCCTTGCTAAGTTGCTGAAATTCAATTGAACACATAAGTGGCTCTATCTGCATTTCTTATTCTGTTCCATTGATTTCTGTCTATCCTTATGTTAACACCACACTGTTTTGATTGTCATTGTCTTGAAACACAGTCAGCCTAACCTGTTGCTCTTTCTCAAAGGTGTTATGGCTATCCTAAGTCCTCTGCAGTTCCATATAAATTTCACAATCTGCTGGTCAATCTCTAAAATCCTGATGGGTTTTTAACTGAGGTTGAAACAAATCTATAGCTCAACTCAGGGAAATGATGCCCAACGATTTGATTCTTCCTGTGCATGAACAAATTCTGTCTCTCAATGTACTTAGGTATTCTTTAATTTAGCAGTTTTATAGTTTTTGGTACACAGGTCTTCAATAAATTTTGTTAAACTTCCCTGTGGGTGCTTTATGTTTTTGATACTATTTTAAAGGTGTTTTTAAAATTCTAATTTAATTGCTAGTATATAAAAGTATGACTGATTTTTGTAAATTGACATTGTGTCCTTGAGCTTGTTCAATTCACTTATTAATTCTAGAAACTTTAAAAAATAAACTCTATAGCATATTTTTATGTACATAATTATATTGTTTGCAAATATAGTTTTTCATTTTTCTTTTTATTTGCTAGTCCTTTTATTTTTCATCTTACTTTTTTGCAATGGCTAAGGCATCCAAAACTTCATAGGCAAGGTATACAGTAGAAGAAATATCTTGGTCCCATTCTTAAGGAGAAAACATTCAGTCTTGAATGTTAGTAAGTAAGTTTTTGGTAGAGTTAGTGGTATAGCAAACCTGCAACCTTTTTTTTATGTATTAGAAGACTGAAACAATAAGTAAATATATTAAGGTTGTTGGAAAGCTGGTTCTTACTATGAAAGAAAGGAGAATAAAATGAGAAATAAAAGAGTAAGAACTGGACTGTTAGAGAACAGGGAAGCAGAAACTGGAGACGGCCTATAGAAGGAACTCATCTGAGGAATTTGCTGTTAAGGAAAGCGGTTAGAGAAAGGAGGTCAAAAAGGAAAGGGGGTTTCAGAAAGGAGAAATGAGAACATGTTTTTATGCTGACAAGAATATCCTGTAAGATTATAATCCACAAAATAAGAGTGGGAAAGTGATGATGTGAAAGAAATGCTGGTGATCTTGTGTGGGTGAGGGAGGCTGAAATGTAAAGTCCCAGTGTGAGGCTGGCTTTAGCCTGGAGAATGGCTAATTTAGCCATAGAACAGGATGGAAGACATATGTGGATGTACTACATGTAGGGAGAAGTGCAGATGCAGCAGCAGAATGGGTCTGATCTATGTACTTCAACTTTGTCAAAGAAGTAGGAAGTATGTTGTAAGTTATGAATAAGGAATGAAAAAAAGTTGCTAGAAACTTGAAAAGAAAAATGTATCATATGTCACCCAGGAACCTCAGGAAGTGAACAAAATAGGAAGAAATATATATATTAATGTGAGACCAATCAGCATAGTCGCACCTTTTTCTCCAGTGATATTCAGCTCATGGGTGCAGACTGGGTGCTGGTGCAAAGCACTGGGTTTGTCAAGTGAATAAGAAGGGGAAAGGCTAAGGGAAATAAGCACATATGCAGGGGAAGGATTATAATTATTGACCATGAAATCTGAAATTTTGTTGGGATAAGGGGAGGCAGTGACAGGAGAGAATATTTTAAATTGACATTGTGGAGGGATTGCAGTTATTGTTAACCAGGTCTTGGGTAATACCCTGGGAATTAGTGGCTGGAACAGGTTGCAAGATGGTATCACTAGAGAAGAGGAAGAAAAGACAGTGAAAGACCAGAGTATTGGAAGGATTATGCACGTAGCTATTGAAATGACTAAGAATTAGAACAGGAGTGTGATGAACAAAAGGAAAATGAACCAGAGGATAAGATCTTTTGAGAAGTTAGGGGAAATGACATAGCTACTGTCTGACGGAATGGTATTTATAGTTATAATAGGGAGGTGAACAAAAAGCTGGTTTGCAATGAGTCAGTGATAGAAGATTGAAAATATATTTTCTGAAATGAAATCACAATAGTGTGGAAAGATTAATGCCATTAGGGGGCTATGAGTTTGAAAAAAGCATTGTTATGATTTGATTTGTTATTTAATTCTCTGAAATTTAAATTAATATTACAAAAGGTCAAAATTTTTATTTATCAGAGGTGACAGGAGCTAAGAAACTTACACACTCATACCAAGTTGCACTGAAAGGCTCTCTAGGAATTTGCTGAATATAATTTCCCCAAATTATGGCATGAATAACTTTCAATAACTTTGCAAAAAATCCAATTATACAAATGACAGAATTTTGTACAGACTGCATTTCTCAGAAGATGATGACTGTCAATATAATTAAACACTTTTGGTGCAGACACTCTAACTGAATTTAAATAGAAAAAAAAAAAAAAAAACCACTACATAAATATAGCTCTTATAAAATGCCCATTATTACCAACAGACATTACCTTATTTCTACTGTCAGGAGACACAAATCCATAGACCTGTATCTCACCCCATACTCCTGACAGCATGTCCAGTGTACCAAACACTACATTGGAGTCTGGGGACACAAAGATGACTAAAATGTGGTCTGTGCCCTCAAGCAGGTCATATTTAATGGGCAACTCAGACTAGAAAAGGAGGGGTGGGGGAAGAGAGTAAGAATGAAGAAATGAACATAGTAGGCAGAAGAAAGCATAAGAAATGTAGAAGGCAATAAAAAGGTATATGTGTGCATAAGAGTGAATGAGAGATGTGAAGGCAGGGAAAGTGGGGAAAAGGGAAAGAAAGGGAGAGAAATTAAGAAGTCATGGATGACTTCATAATTTTTATTTTATTTTTTAAAAACTGGGTAGAAGGCACTATCCCCACATGAGAAATGAAACATTTATAGTCAAAGAGGAATTTGAGGGGTAAGTTAAGGAGTTAGGTGTCGGATGCACATCTGAAGTGCCCGTTATAAAACAGATGGTATTAAGAAAATGAACAAGGTATGCAACATGACACCACTTGCTTCAAATCCAGCCTCTGAATATGTTTTATGACTTGTATAGAATTGTTGAAATTTCTATTTTGCAACATTTAAAAATCAAAAGATTTCACAGAAAAATCCAGACCTACAAATTTCTTTTGGGGGAAAAAAAAAGGTCAGTAACAGTATTTGCCACAATCCCTATTATTCAGTCTTTTAACACTGCACCGTTGCTGTACTTAAGTTACCTGATTAGATGTTATGATGAGCTTTTGAGTTTACAAGGACTTAATTTGCTTGAATGACTGGAGGTTGGGATTTAAGAACACGGATTCTGAAGTCTGAAACCAATCAGCCTAGGCTGTTTAAATCTCAAATCTACCATTCCAAATGTGACTTTTGACAAATAATTAAATACATCTTTACCTCAGTTTCCTCATCTATAAAACAGGATAGTACCTATAAGAATTATGCTGAGGAATAAATTACTTAAATTAAGATACTTAAAACAATAGTACATATTAAGCACTGAAAAATATTATAGTTGTTCTACTAGAATGTGTAAGCTCCAAGAAGGCAAGAATTTGTGTTGTTTTCAATGAAATATCATGCCCACCTAAACAGAGAGACTGGATGGGTAAATAAGTAAATAAATAGTTTCTCTCCCTTCCCCTCTCTCTAAAAGTAAATAAATAAAATGTTACAAAATATTAATAGTCAAACTTCCTTACCTTACTCTTTGGATACCAAGAGATTATTACACAGCTTAGACTCTCAAACATTTAGGTGTACATTATTTAATACTTTAGGGCTCAAATGTTTCATTCTTTGAAAAACATCACTTATATAGTCAAACTACAGATAAATTTCAGATGCACTTTATTACTTTATACATTTCTTGAGATGGCACTGGGAAATACTTCTGGACAACTTTCCCATAATCAGGATGCAACAGTCAACTAAATTAGTTATTCCTCTTTAGATCATATTATTGTTGATGAGTCCCACTAAAAAAAAAAAAATCCATGGAAACAGTCTGCCGTTCTTTCCACACCTATCTCTGATTTCAATTTTTCTATGAATTTCTACTGTGATTAAACTTTCTTAATGTTTATTTTACCCATGAAGTTTTATTTTAATTAGCCTTTATAATATGAAGTGAAACTAGGGGATAGTTTCACAACACTCTTACTATGTCATTCTAAAGTACCTTAATATTTCCTAATATTACAAACATGAACAGCTGTAATAGTGTCAGTAATGAAAAAATGAACAGGACTTGAGGAACAATGGAATGAAAACTTGGACACACACTCTCTCTTAAATAAACAACTATATACAACACATTGAAAAAAATCATCTAAGAAAAATGACTGAATTGTCCAGAGAATAGCCAGAGGGGTGGCATATTAATTGGAGAGGCAATCACCAGTGCCCAGGCCTGGTTCAGCGGTAGCCTTGCTGCTGCCAGAGGAGGACCATCTCTCTGACTTGGAGCTCCATGGAAAAGCCTCCTTCACAGGGCACTGTCAGAAACAATAGCAACTGGTGGCAAATAATCAGGAATATCAGCATCTGAGCTGTTGAAGACTTCACGTGTGGCAAGCAAAAAAACACCAAAAATTTTAACTGGCAATCTGCAGAACAACACAACCAAAGGGAATTTCAAAGAGCATTAACCTATTCTTGGGGATCTGGAAGACTTATTCATGCACAGGATTACTGGCCACTTTGAATGCCCAGAAAGGACCCCAGATATTTGCTCATCCATAGTACACCATGAGGCCCTGTGCATCGGGAGACGACTGTGAG
Source organism: Noctilio leporinus (assembly GCA_004026585.1). Lineage (NCBI taxonomy): Eukaryota > Metazoa > Chordata > Mammalia > Chiroptera > Noctilionidae > Noctilio > Noctilio leporinus. Next base: position 72,837 of record PVIW01006081.1, read on the forward strand.
GAAATAACGGCAAAAACAGATTTATAAAGTGTCTGGCCTTTTAATGTATGCATTACTACACACAGAGATACTTCAACAAAGGTAGAAGCCTATTGGCTCACACCTTTTAAAGAAAAATGACCAACGACTGGCTGACCATAAAAAGTGAAGTAAAAAGAGCTGTCAATAGGAAATGTCCATGAGGTAGCTCAGGTGTTGGACTTAGTAGACAAAGATATAATAGTGTTACATAAGCTATTAAACACAGAGCGAATAATGAATCTGGACGTACATCATATATACATATGCATTTATTTTCTTTTAAGGCTCCAGCCCTTCCCAATGCCATGGGGAAACACTGCTCTACTGTATAGTATGGCTCTAGCCCCCTATCCAGTTTCATTACCCTTTCCCCCATCATTCTTAGCTCTAGCTAACTCATTATTCTGCATTTACTAGTTTGTGAAGTTGCCCAAATGCATATGTTCCTTACATCCTCTTGCCCTAGAATAACTGTCTTCTCCACTTACCCATCTTTCCACTTGAAATCCTATTTATCCTTCAAAACGCACCCCCCACCCCCCCCGGCCAATTCCCCATGCTTTATAAAGCTGTGCTTGATCTTTTAAGTAGATCTGGTATTTCCCTTGGTTGAATATCTTACTAAGCACCTGGTATTTCTTAATAGCACTTATATTTACGATGTGTCATGGACATGAGACAGGAAGCACCAGGAGGGTAGGGTCTGCATTTTGCTCATCCTTGCTTTGTTTTCTGTCAACATTTCGCATAGTGCTCTTTACATGGCATGGAACCAATTTTGAGAATACTGCACTGGAACACTCTTATTCAAAAATTAGAAATTGTTCCCACTTTTAAAACTACAATTTATTGTAATGTAGAGTCATAATTTTTATTTTAAGCTTTTGCCATATTACATACGTATAATGGTGTAAAAACCTATTATATAGGTATGTAAATGAATATTAGACTAATATTTTATATGGTATTCATCTCTAAAGAATTCTAGCCATGCTATCTTTGAAAAAGGCACCCACTGTTTTCAGTTGTTAAATTCAGAGTTATGTTCCAAAACAGTCATGTGGCAGTTAGCTTTTTATCTATGGGGTGATATTTTTGGCAAGGACAGATTCACACTGAAGTATATTCAAATGGGTGATAATGTGTTGCATGAACATTTACACATTGTTAAAATAAAAGTATTATTCATATAAAAATTGGACAATTTGGACAGTACCTAGAGGTAATCTACTCTCAAATACAAAGCAAGCAAATTTTTATGTGAATATTCACCTTACCTACTATTTATACTGATGTCAGATATGGGAAAGGATACAGATAACTCTCTTAAGATAATCATACCATCTAGCCCATGATAAACTCAAAGTTCCTAGACCACTTTTGTAAAAAGTTAAATCACTTACCTTAAAAAGTACAAAAACAATATACAATGTGCAAAAATAATAATTATAAATTTATACTGTAGAGCATGATGATATTATAAAATTGTAAATCTTAGACAATCCTCAGCAATATGAGATACCAGCCAACAGTATAGCCAACAAATATTTTGTTGAGCTTCAAAGCAGTTCAAGCTTCTATTTTATAGCTTTCACCTGTGACTTCTGAATTTAATAGAGTTGAGAGCCTATTAGAGGGTCAATAAATACAGAATATATATAGGTTACTGCTGCTTCTCTCACTCCTACTGCGTCACCAGCACTCTGGGACTCACCATCATGGATACTAAATGGCACTTTTGCCTTAAACGTTTTGAAAAAGCTGGTGAAGACAACTTGAAAAATGTGTTTTTCTCGCCCATGAGCATCTCCTCTGCCCTGGCTGGGGTCCTCCTGGGGGCAAAGGGAAACACCACTGCCCAGATGTTTCCCTTCAGCTAAAAGTGGAGGTGAAGGTGAAGATGTCCACCAGGGTTTCCAGTCACTTCTCACTGAAGGAGAGGACTGGCATTAAGTACTCTCTTAGAACTGCCAATAGGCTCTTTGGAGAAAAGTCTATGTTTTCAACCCATATTTCAAAGATTCCTACCACAAATTCTGCCAAGCAGAGATGGAAGAGGTCAACTTCTTCAAAGCTATAGAGGAGGCCAGGAGACACATAAACTGTAGGTAGCAAAGAGGACAGAAGGTAAAAGTAGAGAGCTGCTGTCTCCAAAGTCAGATAATCTGGTTACACGTCTGGTTCTCATGAATGCCATCTACTTCAAAGGACACCGGGATAGTCAGTTTAGCAAAGCACACCAAGGAAGAGCAATTTAATGTCAGCAATGAGACGCCTGTGCAAATGATGTTTAAGAAATCTACATTTAATGTGACCTACACAGGAGAAATATTCACCAAAATTCTGGTGTTGCCTTATGTCAGCGAAGAGCTGAATATGATCATCATGCTTCCTGATGAAAATGTTGATCTAGAAATGGTGGGAAAAAAGCTTATTTATAAGAAATTCATAGAATGGACTGGGCCAGATATGATATGATGGATGAAGAAGGGCGGAAGTATCCTTGCCTAGATTTAAATTAGAGGAGAATTACGTGACCGAGAATGTACTTCATTCTCTGGGCATGACTGATGTCTTTGGGCAGGCCAGGGTAGATTTCTCTGGAATCAGTCATACACAGGTCATTTATGGAGGTCAACGAGGACAGCATGGAGGCTGTGGCCACCACTGCTGCCATCATGATGTTTCAATGTGCAAGAATCACCCCCAGGGTCTGTGCTGACCACCCTTCCTTTTCTTTATTCAGCACAGCAAAACCAGCAGTATTCTATTTTGTGGCTGATACTCTTCCCCTTAGGAAAATGGCCAGCACTGCCTGTAACCCTGCTTCTTGCTTCTGTATCCTACTGACCTACTTTTCTTGTGACACTTCACAATGTGCCTGAACATGAAGTGACCTTTGGTAACAATTCAAAAGTAAAAGGCCTAATTTGGAAGTTAAATATATATATGTATATTTATAGATATAACTTGAACAGTTTGCACTGCGAACTGTTTTAATTACATTATATTGTCATTGGCTCAATACTTTCTGGACCACACACACACACACACACACACATTCTCTCTCATATATATATCCTCTAGAGACTGGATGATAAAGAAAAATATGGTTTCTCTCATCAAAAACCACATAAAGGTAGCAAAACAAGCTAGCGAACTGTGAATATCACAATGATAGTACCAACAAAAAGCATGAGAAGAATGAGTAACAAAGCTGTTCAATACGATTCTGGAATTCTGAGCAGGGTGTGGGTGATGTGATGAAAGTTGTGTTTAGGTACTAACAGCATTATTACAGAAGGAGGAGGAAGGAGCATTGAAACTCAGATATCACCACATAAACCAATTTTAGAGTTGTAGGAAGAAAGTGAGAAAAAAAAGGATGGATCTGTGGTCCTAATACTCCTTAGATTTATAGGCTCCTATGAATTGGCACAGCATATTTGGCTTGGTCGGGAAAGTTTTGGAGGAAAAAATGTAAGTGTGATTCATATACATATATGTAAGCCATTGGAAGGAAACAGTATACTTGTAGTTGTCTCCATATTTCCTAGAAAGTTCTTCTTACAAGTTTTAAAGATTAATTGCTTCAGCATTACATAAAAAGGATCTGAGATATATGAGCAGAGTGGAAGGAAACCACCAAAAATCCGCAATTTAACAAAATTATATTTTGAAAAAAGCCCTGACTTTTTAAAAGTCATTGAATTAGTTTCATTTTTTGGAAAAATATTTGAATGGCAACTTCAAGCTACTTTCTCTTTTCCAAGCCTTAGGTTGTTTTTTCTGACAAAAAGGGAAAGCACATGACCTTCACTCCATGGTCCCAATATGCCTAGAGAGGAGCCCAGCAGCTCCTGGGAGCAGCACTGGGGGCGGCACTGGGGGCGGCACTGGGGCGGCACTGGGAGCTGCTGGCAGAGGAACGTGGCTCTGCTAACTAACTTGAGTGAACAAAGTAGCCATAGTGGCGGAGCCATTAGGTTAATGCCACATATAAATACATCAAAGAGGGCTTCTAATCGAGCCTGTTTTGAAGCTTCCCAATGGATAGAAAAAATTGTGCTCATTTTCAATAGCTACGAATCTAAGATAGCATATCAATCATTTTTTACATCATATCATCTGAAAATTTACAGGGGAAAGGTCATCACTATCCAATAAACCCATGTTATTCAAAGAACATTCACTATCCAGTCTGGAGTTAAAACATGTTGAAATTTATGAGAACTTATAAGGTTAAAAAGTAGATTTCTGTTCTTTCCAATCTACTCCAAGGGCAGTCTAAACTATGGGATCCAGTTTATCCTTATTTCGTGTCCAGAGATACAAGTTTCTGCTGAAGGAGTTGTAAACATGGATAACAACTAGCAAAATGAAATCCATTCATCTCAAAATGGAAGCAATTTCATCTTACAAACTGAAATGGTGACATGAAGCAACTGTCTCTACCAGTGGTGTACAGCAAGCAACCCACAAAATCACAAAAAATAAGGCAGATGTACAAGCAACAAACATCTGAGCCACAAAACAAATGTCCTGTCCCTTGTACATATTTTTCTGTCATTTATCCAGTCACTGTCAGTACGTTAACTATATTTAAAATAAACCTGTTGTTTCTGTATCTTGGCCACCATGAATAATGCTGCAATAAACATACGGGTGTATTTATCTTTGAAAATAAATGTTTTCAAGTTTTTCAGGTACACTCCTATATCCAGGAAAGGCATTGTAGCTCATATAGTAACTCTATTCTTAATTTTTTGAGAAACCTCCATACTGTTTTCCAAAGTGGCTGTGCCAGTTTACACTCCCATTAGCAGTGACAAAGGTTCCTTTTTTTCCACAGCCCCTCCAACACTTGTTATTACTTGGTTCATTGATAATAGCATCTAACAGGTGTGAGGTGATACCTCAGAGTGTTGACTTGTATTTCTCTAATAGCTAGTGCAGTTGAGCACTTTTTTACAAATCTGTTAGCCATTCATATGTTTTCTTGGGAGAAGTGTCTGTTCAGAGCCTTTGCCCATTTTTAATTGAGGTGTTTTTTGATGTTGAGTTGTATAAGTTCTTATATTCACCATTTGTTGGAGCTGCTGTTCATTATATTTTCCCTCATTTTGTTAGTTGTCTTTTTGATTTTTTGGGTGGTAAACAAACAATGCAATGTACAGATGATGTATTATAGAACTGTACATTTGAAATCTATATAGTTTTATTAACTAAAGTTACCCCAATAACTTAAAAAACTATTAGAAGTAACTATTTAACATGGTCTTTCTCCCTTGAAAGCATCTTAATACCACTATTTAAAATAGATATAATTATATAAGTAAAGATATGCTTCTTAAAAAATCTGAAGAGAAATAAACCCTAAAATGAAAAAGGAGTTTCTCAGTATTTTGTCTCAACCTTTCTGTTTGGAATATATACAATGAAGAAAAATGAATATAGTAATAGAAAGATTATGAATCTTCATTTCAGGCTCTGTCTGGCAAGACTTTGAAATATACTGAGATAGAAACAATGAAGTCATGGTTAAGAGATACAGAAAACTCAAATCTGTATTTATCCCATAGCACAGTGAACTGAGGATTCCCTTGGCCAACATCAAGAAGATTTAAGCTACATTTTAAAACTATTTGTCAGAAATATTATTTATTTTTAAAAAGATTTTATTTATTATTTTTAGAAAGAGGGGCAGGGAGAGAGGCAGAGAGGGGGAGAGACATTAATATGTGGTTGCCTTTCCCCTGCCTCTAGTCACAGACCTGGCGGGAGACCTGGCTTGCAGCCTGGTTATGTGCCCTGACTGGGGAATTGAACCAGCGTCCTTTGGGAGAAATATTTTTAAAAAGCTGCAATTACCATCAGTGAGAAACCTATCCCATCATATAACTTCATGACTTCATTATTTCCTTGTGTTTGTTTCGCCCCACTGTATCCATTAAAAATTATTAACTTACAAACTCAGTCCTTTCTAGACATGGAGACAGTGAGCCATTGAAAATGAGTCAACGGGCAGGAAGGGCAAAACAGAACCTGTTGTCTTTGCTTGATTCTCCAATGTGCCTGATAGCCAATATAAGTTCTTATATATTCACATGTCAACTAAGACACAGCTTTCCCAAAACTCTGTCATGTAACATGATACCTTCTGACTAGGCACCCGGTCCTGGCTACTTACACTCTAGTTTTCTTTAGAGACTACAATTCTGTCTTCAAAATCAGTCTCTCAAAACTGAGTCCTGATGAGGTAGCTTAGCTTCCACCTCCCTTCACCCGGAAAGGCAGACTGTAGCAAGTATTTACTAAAGACTTACTTCAATCCACAGACATCCCTCTTTCAATCTGACAGAGATTCCTGATGACCAGACCGACCAAAAGAAAGGCAGTTGGTATTCCCTGAATTAAACCTGAGCTTACTGGCCCTTGATAGTTAGCTCTACAAGGATAGGTAATCTCTTGTGACCTTCTCCAACCTGACCAGGCAAGCTAACCACCTGTTACTGAGTTCCTAGGATAAAAATTCTGGGTGAGAATGATAATACACCTTAATATTTATGACAGTCCTACTATGTCATGCCAAGCAATTTCCATGACTTTTCTTATTTAATCACCCCAACGATGCTATGAAGTAGGGATTAATATAATCCCCATTTTACAGCGAGGAGACTGAGGGTTAGAAAGGATACAAGACTTGCTCCAGAATTAACTAGGCAGTCTCACTCCAGAAATTCTTCTTGTAGGGAAATTCTGCAATATATACTAAGTAGTTCATCACACCTCTAACACCACCTAAGTTAAGAGCCTATATTTTAGCACTAAGAGAAAAACAATACACTACCAACTAAACTGAGAAAGCTTTCTTATCAATCAGCACTACTCAAACGTGGGCCCTGACCAGTGCTTATCAGTCCACAACAAGAAAATAACATGGGACTGTTTAGAAACTTTTATAACATTTTGATTAGCCGTGGCATTTTTTATCTTATTTTATAAAAGTGGTAAAGTTAAAAACAAACAAACAAAACCTAGATCTTATTTCGAACAGTTTGAGAAGCATGAACTTAAATTTTGACTCTTTGGCACCATCATCGGTACACACGTGCCTCTGTGCACCACAGTTGCCCCACGGTCACCATTGGGCTTTGACCCCGGAGGTGGACAAGCATTCTTCCTACATGGATACTGACCTTCCCTCTACTTTACCAGAAGGACTCGGGCAGTAACAGCTGCATCACATTACACATTTAAACTTTAAAAAGTTAAGAGCTGAAACAATGTAAGATTTCATAAAACAATGGCATTGTTTCCCTGTCAATTCTAAAATTTCTTGATGTTCTCTTTTGTTTATTTGCCCAAGCACAAATATGAAAAAAATTACTTTTTCTCTTGTTTTATTTTGTCCCTTAGCTATCGATACTCATAAATGCCATTTTGGCTGATACACTGGCAGAGAGTCTCTACTCTTTACACAGAAGATGTATGGGTAGTCCACAAAACAGTATTACTGAACTAGATGGATCTATGTAGCCAAAACATATCAACTTAAAGGCATTCCAGCAGGTCAATTTTCTCCATGGTCTATTTACATTAAGTTGAAAATTCATTAACCTTAAATACCCTATATCCAAATACGTCCAATTAGTTAATTAGGCATTGCCAAAAGTTTAGAGGATACATTTTGAGAAGAGCAAGAGAAAAAGAGATCGAGTTCAACTGTAAAGAGAACTGAAAGAAACGAAATACAAATTTACCAAAGGTCACTATGTACTGACAAAGAGAAGAAATTCGTCTATGATCATACCTATGGAAGGGAGCAGAAGCTAGAATGCATGACATCAACTTACTGAAATGCTAAGGCAAGCATATTTTAGTGGATTCACTAGTGCTGAGATTTTCAACCAGTGTGTTGTGGACAAACTACAGTTAAATTCATTAGAGCTTTGAGACTAGAAATGTTAATGAACTATACAAATCAATTATAAGTCACATGGTTCTTTACCAGTCCTATAAATATTGCTGGAACATAAGTAAAAAATGTTTCTGTAATAACTGAATGAAAAAAAAAAAGCTCCAATACTTACATTATTCCACAGATAAAAATTTGTTTGATGTGGATCACAGATTTAAGCATAACAAAACAAAACAAAACAAAAAAACACAACAAAATAAACTTCCCTGAAATCTTCATGACTTTAGGATACACAAAAATTTAGTGGATGAAACATGGAAAATATCAATAACCCAATAAAAGCAGGCAGAATAATTGAAGACACATTATAAAGTAGGATATATGAATAGCCAGTAAGTGTGCCTCAGTGCACGTGTATACACCTACATCCACACCTGCACACTAATGGTGCTGAATTTCAATCAGCATTAAAGAAACAGAAATACAAATCACAGTGAGATAATACTACATACCTACTAGAATAAAATAAAAAGACTAACAAATCCAAGGAAGCTGAGCACAGAAGAATACACTCCATATGATTCCATTATAAATGCAATGTAATCCATAAAAAGACAGCTACTCTACAATAATGGAAACAACCTAGGGTAGTGGGAAGGTTGTGACTGGAGAGGAGAATTTTGTAAAGTAATGGAAATGTTAATCCTTGTTCAGGGTGGTGGTTACGTGGGAGTGTAGAATTGTTAAAGGTCCCTGAAATAACTAATACCCGTGGCAAACTTTTTTGCTAATTTTATATGTACAAATATGTCTATTCACATATATTATATGTGGGTCTATTTATATATATATATATGTACTCTGTATACATAGCCAAAGAAAAAGTGTTTAAGATTTCTTTGTACAATGAGTAATTTAATACACATTTATGAAGGTTCTAGCATGTGCTATAGACTCTAAATTACATTTTTGTGTTAAAAATGAACATATCTTAAACTGACTTAAATGTTGCAATACCAATACTACAATTAAAGTAAAATACTCTCTAGGCCCTGGCTGGGTAGCTCAGTTGGCCAGAGTGTCATCCTGTTAAGCCAAAGTTGTGGGTTTGATCCCTAGTCAGGGAACATACCAAAAGCATCCAATAAAGGCAAAAATGACTGAAATAACAAATTGATGTTTATCTCTCTCACCAAAAATCAATAAATAAAAGGAAAAAAAGTAAAATATTCTCTAAACCTCTCTCCTAAGGAACAAAAACTTGTCAATTTTTAGATGATAACATAGTTCAGTGCCTTTTTAGGATACAATTAAGATATCCCATTATCATTTTAGGATAGTATATGCCACTATTTACAGAATGAAAACTACAATTACAGTATTTTAAAAATTACTAGTGTTTACTATCAATCACTTTCCATTTGTGTGCTTGTATATTTTAGAAATATGTTCTTAAAGCTTGACAGTTAACGAAGGCCCAAGAAAGGTGCCCACATAGTAGTGGGCACAAATACCAGATATGGTCACACTTAATGTTACTCTGTATTTAGTGAAAACTGTCCTTGGCTTCTCTGCCCACATGGTACTTGTGAGCAATCCTTAGGTTTCTCCTGACTAGAACATTTCCATCAAAACAGTGTTAATCACTTGCAAAACAACCACTGAATTTCAAAATATTTCTTTGGGAGAAATGCTTACTGCCTTTTGCTTAGATTGTTATGCCTGAGTCATTACATTATCTGGTGCATTTTCTTGTTACAAAATTCCATCCCATGATAGCAAATCCTCAATACTGTTGTTACAGATCTTTCCAAAGTATGTGCTGTTATAAATTCATGTACTTCTTTCTGTGATTTCAAAATTGCTATTTACAAAACTGCAAGTTCCAGGCAGATGAAACTACTATTATTTAACATATACAATGTACCAACAGTATGCAGAACAATGTGCAGAATGTTCAGATTCTTCCAAACTCCACAGTTCTTCTAAGTTCAATTAAGGGAAGAAAAAATGTCTTCATGATTTAAAATTCTCTGAGTCATTTCTTATCATAAACAATAATGATCTAAAATTACTATGTTTGCATGTACCTAGGATTATAATAAATGCCATGTGTCAAAGGGGGTATTACTAGAGTAATTTTCAGTATCTATATAATTAGTTCACATAATATATTTAATGGCTTGTTACATGTTTAGCTGGCAAGTTTCTACATTTACTAACCCCATAATTTTAAATTAGAAAATTATATTTCAACTTACTGTTTTTATTTTGACTGCATCCAAAATATATTAATTGTGGAACATGTAGTCAATAAATGAGCCATTATTTCCCCAAGGTGTGTAAAATACATACATAGTGATGCCAATTGCATTAAATTTTCCTGCCAAACAGGGAAACAATTAAAGTTGTGTTAACTATAAAATCAGGATTACATTCATTTTAATAAAAGGAAAAGGTTTACCTTATTATGTTTTTTAAACTTCAGACATACAGTCATGTGAATGGTAACCTAATGCTGACTGTATAAAATATGAACTATGCAAAGGTTTTACAGCTGGTTTTGATCAGCTGCCTTTGTTTAACATTAAAAGTTAACTTCCAGAAGACACATACAAGCTACAGGTAATGATTACCAGATGGCGATGTTCTTCCTGTTACTCTGATATCATAAAAAATATACTGTAAAAAGGGAAAAACAACTTGGGCAGAGATTCTGATGTCTTCTGTGATAAAGAGTAGGCTCTTCCCAACTTGCACTAATCAGCAAAATCAAAGACTCTTTGGCATCAAAATGCTTTTGTACTTTTATAATAAAGTGAGGTAAGGTTATATTCAGTATGCATGGACAAACATTAAAAAAATTTCAATCAACACAATTAATAGTTCCTTTTTCCTGTCAAAATGATGAAGTGGCAGCCTACTGAAGAACATTAATGACCATAACTCACGGCCAGCATAGAACAAAGGTCTGCTCCCCGTTATTCAGGCCACCCTACCACACTGTGTCCAGTAACCGTGCTGCCTATTAACTGGCCCCAGGAGTCTAAAGGCCCAGCCTCACAGCAGAGCCCCTGGCAACAGTCTCTCTGCCCCAAGTAGTCCGTCCATCCACTGACGTTAGGTTATCATCCAAAAATAGCAATTGAAAAAATAAGCTCAAAAGTTTAAAAGGCTCTCAATTTCTATTAAATATAGTCTGGTAGTTATAAAATGTTTTATTTCCCTTTGTTCCTGTTCATGTATGCAGTACTCTCCTGAAAACGAACGGCTCATTTTTCTCAAACTGCTCTCTTACCTATCTATTTTCTATTATCTAATTCCATAATTATTTCTAATCTCTACAAGATTAGAATTACTACTTCTTAGCCCAACATAAAAATTAAGTCCTTCATGAGACTTTCACGGATTCTTAGAGGACGAATCTCTCCTTAACTGAAGATGCAACATTACATCTTCATTAGTAGTACAGTTGACCTTTGAACAAGGTAAACGTTAGGGCTGCTGACCCCGGGGTGGTCAAAAATCCACATATAACTTTCAACTCCCTAAAAACTTAACTACAGTACCTCAGTATCCATTGATTTCCCAAGAAAACCAAAATCTGTTGATGTTCAAGTGCCTCCTATAAAGTGGTGCAGAATAATACATCCAGGGATTCCCAACCACAGATCAAAAATACTGTTTTCAATCTAGTTTGTTAAATCCGTGGATGCAAAGTCCAGAAATACGAAGGGTCAACTATATATTTATTGAAAACATTTCACATGTAAGTAGACATGTAGTTAAAGCCCTTTATATTGATTTCAGTATTTATCACATCTACTACTTGATTGTTACCTCTTTGGTAAGATAGAAGTTATCCTATTTAGTATCTAGGGTAAAATTTTGCTCATGGTAGATACATAAGAAATGTTCATAGATTAAATAAACTCCTGGGTTTCTTCAGGGCAAGTGCTATGGTGATGTGAAAGACGCAAAAGACAAAAGCAAAATAAACTGCCCACCCCTGACAAAAGAAATCAATTTTCACTTAATCAAATGTTGTATTATCAGTTTTTTAAAAAATGATGTGAACACAATAGAAAAAGATTGAAATAAAAAATACCCATGCTTCAACTTTTCTTCTTGCTTAAAATTTCATGAAAATTTTAAAACGTGTATTTTGAGGAAAAAAGAAAACATCAAAAAACAACACTGAGAAATAGATAATGGCATTAGGGGGACAAAATTTTAAAGAAATTCCTAATGGATAAAAATTCAACAGAAGTAAATGGGTAAAAGATTGGTTGAGAAATATTAACATCCAAATATAAGAAACAGGTATAAGAAATTCCTGGCAAGCTCCAAACTCAAAAAAGAAAAATCAGAGGGAGCTCTAAGGCAATCACCTGGGTGATTAACGGAGGAACAGTGGAGACTTACCAAGGAAAAAAGAATCAGGATTTTCATCATCAGTGCTAAGATGAATTCCATGGAGGGTAGAGTCCATGGAACATGGCGTAGATCCACTTAGAGCCTGTGTCCCACACCATGGAACCCGACAATTTCCTACAATTTCTAAGATATGGGCAGACTCTTCAAAGGTTATATCTTCTTAAGGTCAGGACACTCTATAAAATGTGTGCAACCCAGCCCCATGCGTGGAACTGGATGTGAGGAATATCCCCACACATGTATGACAGACCCTCCGCCATGGCGGACCTGGAGTTCAGAGAGAGAAGGGAGATGAACTTGAAACTCCCACAATTTTCCAGTATAAGACTCTGTGTAGTCAGATATTCTAAATTTGAATGTGCCAGTCCATATTAGTAGAAAGATATTTGTCAAAATAGGGGATGGAACATACTTTATGTAACAATTAGACTGATTTATAACTTTTAGATATTTAGACATATACTATATGATGATAGATAGAGCCATTCTCAAAACCACAACTATTTTATTCTTCACAGAGTAAAAGAAAATATTTATAACATAGAAAGTATGCAAATATATTTCTCATATTACCTTGAGTGATAAACTTGGGAATAAATAGTCAACAACAATGTAGAGCAGAGACATCTGACTTGAAATAGAAAAAGAGAAAAGAGGGCAAAAAAACTTTGCTAGAATTAATTAAATAGTAGATGAGATCTAGTTTGGTATTTATAAGAAGACTAAGATTCTTGAAATGGAAGAAACACACTGTCTATAAAAGTATGGATTTAAAAATATTTAACTCAGTGAAATGTAGGATTGGGGAAACAAAAGTAAAAAACAGCAAGCAAACAAAAAGCTGATTCTGTGAAAAGATCAATAAAAACAATAGTATGCTAACCAGGATAACCAAGAAAAAGAGAACACAGAATACAGAAACCAGAAATGAATTGCTACAAAAGTAAAAATAAATGACTGTGAAAACACTCATACTTGGCACACTCTTCACAAAGCAAAGAAGAAACCAAATCTCTAAATCGAAAATACATGGCTGGCAAATGAAAACAGGAAGCTACGGGTCAAAGTTAAAACTATAATTATGAGAAAATTAGTAGCCATAAACCTAGTTGCTGTTAAAGTTAAAAAGTAGTGAAGTTAGCCCTAATCTTAAGAAATCAGGGAACAATGAACAATAAACTAGAAAAAGGGACACTATAAAGGAAAAAACAATGTAAAGCCACTATAGCAATCCATGTGCTGATTCTTTTAGAAGACCACTAAAACTGATAAACTTCCTTGGAGATTAGTTAAGTAATAAAAAAGAATAAATATAGACAATATAAAGAAGGACTATTGCATAGGTATGAAAGAAAGGAAAACAATTATTCCTATAAACTTACACAATCCCAATGCCAAAATAAAATGAATTAGAATAAACTTTCTGATAAATCTCTCACTATCAGAAACTTAGAAACAAGCAGATTTTGATAGCAGGGTATCCTTAGCTATCAGAACTTCCTGTGTGAATTCGAATCTGAATTTAGGAATTGAACAGATTTGGGTAACAAATGTACATTCTTATACTAAAAGCAAGTCTATGGTCACTGTATTCTTAAGGAGTAGATTCAAAGAGCACCCCAAAAGAAAGCATTTTAAGTAAAATGTAAGTTTATTTTCTTCTCCTGCAAGGAGCAGGATCCCAAAGTAAGCCGTCTAGTGCTGCTCTAATAACTCTCCAATGTCGTCTATGACTTATTTTCTGGTGCATCCTCAGATCATTAAAAAAAATATTTTTATGGTATATTTTTTCCATTACCAATTAGTCTCCTTATACCCATCTCATCCCATAATCATCACAGAACTGTCCATGTTCTTGAGTTCTTTTTCCTTTTTGCTCAATACCTCCTCAGATCATTTTTAAAACAGGGTGGCTGCTGGAGGTCCAGCCACCATTTCTGTGTTTCGGACCAAAGGAGGAGGAAAGACAGCTCCTTTTAAGCAGGCTTTCCCCAAATCTAAAAGGTTTGTCATACAGTAATACCTGACTTGAAGGTACCTGGAACATGTAGACTTCTGTTTGGGGCAGCACTATGCAAAAACCAGTTTTGCAGTGAGGGACGGAGATAAAAAACAAGAGTTTTGCTGCGAGGGACAGAGGTTAGAATGGATGATGATTAAGCAACTATTACTTGCTGCCATGGCAACGAATTTGAAAATCTAAAGAAAAGTTTTTTAGCAAAACTCAAATTATTAAATTTAATCTTAAAAGTAAACATAATGACCAGACTAATTACCTTAGAGCAGCCTGAGAAATTTTTAAAGGAGCAACAATTTTAAAAGACCCCAATGTCAAAAAAAGCTTTCACATTGTTTCAAACTAAGCTGTAAAGAATAGATTATTCAAATTTTAATTAAACAATTCCAGGATCTAGATCTCGTTTTATGAAATCAAGATAATCTTAAAAATTAATATATAGACAGTAACTAGAAAAAATTGCCACAATACTAATAAAATAGAGTAACAAATAGAATCCAGCAATGTAATGAAAGGATTACATACTATGATCAAATAGTTCCAAGGATACAAGAAAATTTCAATTTTCAAAATTTTAATCTCAAAATCTCAACTTCAAAATTTCAATAAAATCTATCACTCTAAAACAAAATGATTAGAGAGAAAAAAGATCGTATGTACAGATAATCAAGCAGATTTTTGACAAGATTCAGGAGTGCTTCTTAGAACCTCAAATTACATCAAAATTATAAAAAGCTACTTACATATAATAAACAGTGGTTAATAAGGACTTCAGTAGATATCATTCTAAAGCACCTTCCAAATAAACCATAATCACTCAAATGAGTAACAAAAATACAAAAAAACACCTGCTAGAAAAATGGATGAGGGCTACAAATAGGCCAATTCACAGAACAGTAAGTTACAGTGGCTGAAGATGAGTGGAAAGATTTTTGCTACAGAGGCAGTGTTAGGAAAATGCAAGTCAATGAAGCAGTGAGGCATCATTATAAATCAGATAGGCAAATTACTGGGCAGTCACAACTCCTAAGGTAAATAATGTGGATGCAATAAAACTGTTAAAAGAGTATCTCTGAAGAGGTACAATATCGAGTAATATCTATTAACACTGACTAAGGTCAACAACTCCAACCTGGGGAATCTGATATAGTAAGGATATGGGTTATAAGAATAATTGCTGCGGCAGTATTTATTTGAAGCAGCAAAAAAATTAGAACAGACGTGAATGGCCATCAATAATGTAACAGTTGAGTAAAATATGGTATAATTCCATTCCCTGGAATGTCATAAAACAATGAAAAAAATGAGAGATTGAAAGGAGATTAAGTATAAAAAGCAAGCAGCAGAAAACTACATAATATGATTTCAATTGTGCAAAACAATGAATGACAAAAGACTGCTAGTATAGTTATAACTTTTCTCTATATATTTATGGAGGATGGAAAGCTATATAGCAGGTTGTTAATAGTAGGTACTATGTAGGAAGGAAAGGGAGAGTAATAAACAGTGGCTGCAGCTGCATGTACAATTCATTTAAAAAAATTATACATTTGCATGTGGACATATTATCTACAGAGAAGTGCAAAAGGATGTCATCAAAATGTGGATAATGATCTCAAAATGGGTATCAGTTCAAATTTAGATGGCTTTTACTGTCTTTCTCTCTTTTACATATATTATAATGAGCATATATAAAAAATAAAATGAAGACAGGTACCAGAGGAGTTCAGAAGATAAAGAGATACTGTTTAATAATTTCAGTGGGAGAAAAAAAATTACTAAACACTTAAGTTCAAAATTTGATTATCACATATTTATAAAACTTAAATGTTTTGACTTCAAGTTTTCAATAGAATGATTTTTTCCATTATATATATGTTTCAAGTTTTGGCTCATGCTGTAAAATTATTGACTTTGGCTAGATGAAGTTATAGACTAGAAGATGTACAGAACTAAACAGCTTTTAGCTTTTCCTAGGTCAGTCTTTAATATTTACTTTTATAACTTCATTTTTAGAAAGAAAAAAGAAAACAGAAAACACTGGGAGCATTCATATTGACCCTGATGTCTAAAGCTGCATTTCAAAATTTAATACAGATGATTTTTGAGTTGTCTGCCATTTTGGATTACCTTTATTTCTGGAAAATAAAAATTGTTTTTAAATTTCAGATATAAAATAAAATAAACTCAACTGCTAATTTTAACTATTCTTAGAAACAATATTGTATTGATATTAAAGAAAAGTGAAAGAATAAATTGAGTATCTTATATATGACACAAAGAGAGAGAGAATTAATTCCTGCCAATTTCTGGCTTTTTCTCCTCTTTAACATTTCAATCAAGATTTAAAAAAAAGTAAATCTACTTTGACATAAACTTTAGGTGGAAATAAAGGTCACTTAGAGATAAAGCTTATAATTATTTCTAAGGCAAGAAATAGATGTTTTCTGCTTCACTTATCTGAGTACATGACAACAGAAATCTTGATTTCAAAGAGATCTATGATCTTGTTCAATATAAGGCCAGGGAAGTTATTTATAAAACATATTCTAACGTAAATTGCCCCCTTACTTTGTAATATCAAGTCTAAATCCTCCATCATTGGCAAAAGAAAGTCTCTCCAGTCAAAGAAGCTTAAGAGATATGTCAAGAGCTATAATTCTGGATCTTTGAAATCCATCCTTCATTGTTAATACTGTAAGAGTTAGATGTGGCTTCATAAAGAAAATCATAAAGTGTGCTACATAGGAACATGTGTACCTGTGTGTGAAAGACATGAACCTTTCTTTTATTTAACCTTTATTGCATTTTTCCCATTGCCACTTAATCCTCTTATACTCCCCTCCCCCCAGTAATCACCACACTGTTGTCCATGTCCGTATGTCCGTGAGCCCTTTTGCTAAATCCCTCCACCCACTAACCTCCACCACCCTCAGCTGTCATCCTGCTCTCCATCTATAAGTCTGTCTCTGTTTTGCTTGTTAGTTCAGTTTGTTCATTAGGTTTTACATTTGAGTGAAGTCATATGGTATTTGGAAAGACATGAACATTTCTGTTTCATTTATTCTCATAGTTGATATAAGAAGTTTCTTCCCCACCAATTCAGGAGAACCTATGGACCCCTACATGCATAGCAGCACTATTTACAATAGCCAAGTGCTGGAAACAGCCTAAGTGCCCATCAGTGGATGAATGGATCAAAAAAACTGTGGTATATTCACACAATGGAATACTACACAGCAGAAAGGAAAAAGGAACTTGTACTTTTTTCAACAGCATGGATGGAAGTGGAAAGTATTATGATATAAGTGAAATACGCTAGGCAATGAAAGACAAATACCATCTTATCTCACCTAGTACAGGACACTAATGAACAAAATAAACAAATGGGCAAAATAGAACCAGAGGCATTGAAACAAGAAATAGACAACAGTGAACAGAGAAGAGGGGGGATGGGGAGAAAGGGGGAAAACAGGGGAAGAGTTTAGTCAAGGAACTAGTGTAATGACCCACGGACATGGACAACATGTAGGGGTAGGCTGTGGGAGAGGGGATGGGGTAGGTGGGGCAGGGAAAAAGCAATGGGGGAAAGTGGGACAACTGTAATATAATAATTAACTTTTAAAAAGTTTCTTTTGTACAAATAATTATCGTTTACCTAAATAAACTACAAATTCTATTTTGATAGAGTTGTTATTCTGGCAAATGAGATATCAGTTGTAACGTAAGATGGATAATACTTCCAAAGGCCTCTGAGCCCATTATATTCAATGTGCATTGGACTATAAAAAGATACAACTTTGATTTTATATTTACAGTAAAAAATTTTAACCAGTGAAATTACCTGTTTAACAACATAATTAAGATTCTTACAATGACCAACTGCAGTTTAAGTCCCATGCTCTTAAAGGTTTAAATAAGCAAATTTTAAGTTAAATTAATTAAAAAAAATCTTGACCGTGGCTGGTGTGACTCCGTGGATTGAGCACCGACCTATGAATCCAAGTGTCACTGGTTTGATTCCCAGTCAGGGCACATACCCAGGTTGCAGGCCAGGTTTCCAGTCTGGTCCCCAGCGGGAGGCAGGTGAAAGGCAATCATACACTATGTTTCTCTCCCTTTCTTCCTCCCCACCTTCCATTCTCTCTAAAAATAGTAAAACCTTTTTAAAAAAATCTTGATAAAATATTCCATGGCAATTTATTCAGTATTTACACTTAAAGAACTATTAATATTTCAAACACTTTTACAAATAAGTGAAACAAACTACCTGTCTCTCTATAGCTAATCACATTTTTTTTTACTAAACATTGAAAACCAAAGTTCAGAAACAACTTATGTAATTGATATATGTAGGTTAATACAATGGTCCACTTTTAAACATAAACATTTGCTTTCATATAAATTATATACACTGTGACAACAACCAAAATACAAATTAGACTCTATTATAGGTAGGTTTTAGGTATCATTGTATCTCTAATGGCCAATAAAGACATTTAGTAGATTTTAAAACACTTGAGTCAAATGAATGACTTAAAATCAGGTTTTGTTTTGCTTTATGAGAATGTCTAAATTATCCAACAGAATAGCTTAATTATTTTGTATAATACTAACATACCTCATGTTAAGAGTATTAGAAAAGAAAATCCTACTGCATTAAATAATGCTAATGCAGTTAAATAATATTAATAAACTGAATTGTACACTTAGAAAGGTTAAGAAGGTAATCCTTATGATAGGTATATTCTCTCTCTCTCTCACATACACACATACATATTGGAACAGACATACCTGCCAGAACCACTGAGATGAGATGGAAAACCAGTATGAAGTGATAGCAAGGATGTGGGGTAAATGCAAGTCTCATCCACTGCTGACAGGAGTATTTTATTTTTTTATTTTTATTTCTTTTAAAGGTTTTATTTATTATTTTGTGAGAGAGGGGAAGGGAGGGAGGCAGAGAGGAAGAGAGACATCAATGTATGGTTGCCTTTCACCTGCCTCCAGCTTATGGACCTGGCTTGCAAACCTGGTTATGTGCCCTAGTTGGGGAATGGAACCAGCGACCTTTGGGTTCGCAGTCTGGCACCTTATCCACTGCGCCACCAGCCAGGGCCTGACAGTAGTATTTTAAACTGACATAACCACCCTAGAAAACCATTTGTCAATATTTGTTAAGGCTGAAATTTTGCATACTATATATAACACTTCCCCTAAGTATATTCCCCAAAATGTGTGCCTCTGTCCATCAAAATACCTGTACAAGAATATCCCCAGGAACATTATTAATAGCTCTAAATTGGAATAAGCCAAATGTATATGAAAAGTGAAACAGGTAAATAAACTGTGGCAAATTTATAGAATGAAATAAATCACTGTTACACATAACAATATGATGATTCTCACAAACATGATATTGAGTAAATGGAGCTAGACTAAGAAAAACATACACTGTAAGATTTCATTTACATAAAGTT
The DNA here is from genome assembly GCA_004026585.1 of Noctilio leporinus. Taxonomy (NCBI): domain Eukaryota; kingdom Metazoa; phylum Chordata; class Mammalia; order Chiroptera; family Noctilionidae; genus Noctilio; species Noctilio leporinus. Next base: position 92,713 of record PVIW01006081.1, read on the forward strand.
GAAACACAAGCAAGATTATATTTATGGTGTTAGAAGTCACAATATTCTGTCCACAGAACAAAAACAGAAGACATATACTGGGATATAACATTTGTAGTTTATATATATCCAAGAAGAACTTTTATCCAGAACGAATAAAGAACTCCCTAAACTCAGTAGTAAGAAAATAAACATCCCCATTAAAAACGGGCAAAGGATTTGAACAGTTAATCAAAGAGGACACACCTACAGTAATTAAGGACTAAATATAGTTTTAACATCATTAGATACTTGGGAAGTACAGATTAAAACCAACAGGAGGTACCACTAAACACTGACAATAATGACTAAAGTAAAGAATACAATATCAAACACTGGTAAGGATATGGAAAAATGTATCTTTCATGCATTACTAAAGGGAATGCAAAGTATAGCCACTTTGGAAAACAGTTTGGCAGCTTCACTGAAAACTTTTCAGGAGGATCTTTAACTCTTGAATCTAAAATGCACTTCCCATATAACCCTGCAACCACAAATCTGCAGCATTTATCCTTGAGGAATGAAAAATATGTCCACAACAAAGACTTATACACAAAATGTTCATAGCAACTTTATTTGTACTAGCTCAAAAGTGGCAACAATACAAATTTCCTCCAACAGGTGAATGAATAAACAAAGTACAGCACATACATGAAAAGGAATACCACTGATATGAAAAAGAAAACCACCCTATTGATACCTGAAACAACCTGGATGGATCCCTGGATCTTTACACTGAATTTAATAAGGCAATCACAATTCATTCATTCATAAAAGGTTCATTGATAAATGTTCTCATTATTTTAGGCATTGGAGATGCAATGGTAACATGAAATCCCTGCCCTCATGGAGCTTATATTTTTGTGTTCAAAAATGATAACTAAAATAGCTAATGTTAATCTGCTATGAAAAAAATAATGATAAGGAAAGGGAGAAATAAATGGAGGTTACTTCAGAGAATATTATATTTGAGCAAAAAATTAAATAATATCAAGTACAATATCATGCATAGTTCTAGGTGAAGAGCAGACTAGGGAAATAGGAAATGTGAAGGCCACCGAGACTGCCTTGCACTGCAGAG